>JAUCBJ010000842.1:0-31235 GCA_032718475.1 Nemertoderma westbladi | reverse complement strand
ACAGCTTTGCTTATTGCTATCAAAATGATAGGATGACTATTTATTCGTGATTCTTTATATATGTAGAATTCGTAGATTTGTAGAATAATTAGCTAAAATAATAATTTCGTTGACATTAAGTGTTAACTTAATAAATTCATATTTCAGTATCAATACTATCGGCATAATGTAAGTGTTAATATTTCTTACAAATAGGGTAGCCTCCACGACTAAAATATATTTACTATTTATTATTATAACACAAATTTTATGTTAATACCTATGTTTATGGCCTTTCATCAATTCTCTGTGCGCCTTTGGGTTGGGGTGTTGCAGATTAAGAGGGGGGTTGAAGTGGAGGAACTTTCCCCTCTTCCTTGTTTAATGGCGGTCTGGTTAAATTTCTTATACAGATTTTGTCATAGAATTGCTCAATTTTAATTTGAGAATTGCTTAATTTTAATTTGTATCACAGAACTGAGTCTCGAGCTGCGCGAAGTCCCCACGAACGTGTTTATATATAGAACTACTAGGATCGGCATGCTGCATTGCAGCTGCATTTTTAAGAATGCTGTGCCGGTTTATCGACAAAATTGCACAGCCACAACTCCCTATCACCCATGACAATTGCTAGATCATCCGCATCTTCAAGGCCAGTGTTCTTTAAGATGCGTCTCAAGAAAGTCATGGGCTGTCCACCATGATTATTCACTCCATGAGGCTGCCAAAGTACAAGATTATGCACTGGCTGGTCCTCACGGCGCAAGCAATGTCCTGCAAAGCGGAGGCGATATAAAGCGAATATATAGAACTAACACTGTCTGGCAGTACTCCCATCCAAGATTGTGTGGAGTTTCATTCACCTGGTACAGTATCTTGTGTCCTGTAACCCCTCGATCCCACTATAATCACATGTGAACAAAAACCTTATAGAGAGGCTGATAATTATGTGGCATAATAATTGATATCGTCTGCTTTTCGAGGATCTTGTGTCAAGTGGGAGGGATATGTGCAATTTTGAAAGTCGCTCTGTGCTACATTTAAAATGATTTAATATAAAGTCAAATAAAATATCCAGAATTCGCACGAGGTTGTGAATAATATTTATTTAACAATAATTGTTAATCTGAAAGCTATACACTAAAATATACTAACAACCTGTTATGCTTAATGTGGGTTTTTAGGCATGAGGAAGTAAGCTTTTTAAGTGTTAAATACGGAGCCCCTAAAGGGACATGAAAAATTTTTTTTTTTATTATCTCAGTCCCTGGCTTAATTATTCGAGCCCTGAGATAACCAACCAATCAGAGAGTTGAATTACCTCGGCCCCGACTTAATAACTCGGGCCCCAAAATTACCAACCAATCAGAGAGTTGAAATATCTCCGGCCCCAACTTAATAACTCGGGCCCTGAGATAATCAACCAATCAATTTGTGAGGCATAGGAAAAGCGATATTTTTGATTAGATATGTTTTTGGTAGGCTGCATTTTTGGTTTCAGTCAGTAGTGTCCGGTCCATCCACAGTGCAAAAGATAGATAGACGACAACAAGAGAATGCCTCGAACACTTAATGACTTCCTCAAGGAACGTGGGGTTTCCGTGGACTTATTGCAAAAATTGGATGACGATATGGTAGGTTTGGATATTGAATAATGTTAAGATGTTGGCGGTAGATTTTATTTAAGTAGGAGTTTGTTTGTTTAGCCTACAGTTATCTACGTATGATCAGGGCAGTCGACTCTGAAATTTTTTGCGATTCCGCTTCGCAGGTCAGTGGGTTTGTTGGTTGTGTTTTGACAGTTTGTGTATTTTATTTTAGATTGATGAAACCGTTGTTTTGTTAATGGACGATAATGTTTTGTCGACATATATTCCGAAATATGGAGATAGACTAGCAGCAGTGGCATTCTGCAAGACAAATCAGCAATCTGGGTCGGAGGGAGGTAAGGGAATTAGCGATCCTCAAAAGGCGTTATTGGAACGAGTGAAAAATAAATTCTGTAACAAACTATCTATGAGTCTGCAGCTTCATCGTCACATTTTAGTTTACAGGGTGAAAAAGCTAAACTCACTCGTAAATTAGTTTCGGATGGATGAACTATGATTAAATTACTAAAGAGTATCATCAAGTTCGTCAGCATTGTGGAGGTGGTGGGTACACGTGAGTTTAATATAAATCCCAACACGGATATGAATGGTTTTTTGGATATTGGGAAATCGTTATTTTTCCCAAAAGGAATCTGAAGTAAAGGAAATATAGCTGACTTTACCTATGAGATTAGAGATTTCGCTGCTCCTAAAGTTGACGATATGAACATAACAGTTCAAGATTTATTTACAGCTACTAAGTTTAAAGCATTACGATTGTATGTTTGTACTAAGCCTCGTATTGGGAATGATACAACACCAATTAGCGACTATTATTCTACTACTTCAACTCGTCCATCTCAATTAAGTAATCCATCTGAATCAACTAATCCTTCTAAATCAACTTATCCGATGACAACCATCAATACCCCGGCTGCTAACGATCCAAATATTATCTTCGTGGATAGTGATTCTGAGACACTGACACCTACTACTAAGCCATATCTTCTTCCAGGTTAGACATTAATGTCATATTTAATTGATATTAATAGTATTATGCCTTGTATAGCTTAGCTTGTACTGTAGTATACTTAGCTTGTAGTATACTGTGTACAGGTAGGCAGGTGTACAGTATGTATTTTTACAACTATTATTAATGGTAATTATTTTTTTACTGCACTGTATAATTTTTTTACATTATTATAGTGATAGTTTCACTGCGATTCTAAAAAGACTTGATGAGAAGATTGACCCTGAATATCGCAACATTGTGAATGTTGATCGCGATGATGTGTTGGATGGTGGTTTCAGGGGATTTACGAGAAAGACATTTAGACCTTGGAGCCCGCTAGATATTACATTTGCCGCCGAGGCTGGTATTGATGCTGGAGAGCCAATGATGGAGTATATGAGATTATCCGTCTGAGCAATCTCTAATTTACCAATATTTAATGGGGAAGCAACGTAAGTCCATTGTTCTGGACTATAATAGTATGTTATAATTTATTTTATTTTATGATATTATTTAATTTTTAATTTTTTTTATATCATAGTTTAAAATCAATTACTTTAAAGTGATATTTGTTTGGTTTGTAATGAATATTTGTTTAGTAGGTTTAAACAAACAAACATGCCTAAAAGCAGCTCATATATTGTCCTACATCATTATAAAACGCGGATCGTATCCAATATTCTTTCACACGATTCTGTACCCTACATTGACGAAAGGGATCTAGGGCATTCATGTTGAGATTGGAGATATTACAGATTACAACTTACGGGCTCAAGTTGAACTGTTGAGTTACCATGACCTCGCCCTCCTGCTTCGACACACCCTTATTTTTGTTTACAGATTGCAGATTCTACCAATGAAGAAGCATTTCAGTTGGCAACTGAAAACGCTGATGAAGTCGTTAACATATCTGGTTGCTATAATTTATGCACAAAAATTTTACAGAAAGAGCTAGAGATGCACTGGTCGCAGCAATAACTAAGTTTTTAGTGATTGATAGAGCGCTTCCTGCGATCAAATAGTAAGCAAGCAAGCAATTATTTTGTTTTTCTACATTTTTTACTAATAATATAAACATTTATAGATATAGTAGCCATCGATGGACAAAACGTTGTGTAGCTAACGTCTATTTTGAATAAATATAAAAAATAAGCAAGATTAAAAAAGAAAAGCCAGATTAAATATTGAAGATTGAAATTTACTTATTTGTTACTTACTGTACTGGATTCGAATACTTTGGATTGTTGTCAGAAATACGAGCAAATCCGGAGGCTTGGAAGGACATACACCCTTTGTTTTAACTGCCAACACCTTTGAGCACCTATTTGACGTCACAATGTCAGAAGATGGTAGCAATAAACGCAGAACACTTAATTACTTACTGGCGAGATCTTCTCCAGGATCTTGAAGGGTTAACAAATATTTTTCTTCTTATTCTATTCTGGTGCTGAACACTTCAATTTCATTGTAAAGTACTAGTCTAGAGCTGTAAAGTTGACTGTATTGTGAAAAAGGTAAATAAAACTTTCCCTGTAAGTTTTAAAAGTTTTAAATAAGACATAATTTCAAAACTCACTTGTTTCTTAAACTTTGGGTCTAAGAGCGTAGCTAGTGCAAAGATGTTCGAAATGCTCACAGTTATCTCTACCACCGAAATATCGCTCCAACTGCTTTAATAACCCTTGTTAGGAGGGCTTTATCAGGTTAACAAGGTACCTTGTTAACCTGATAAAGCCTCCTTTTGGGCGAAACCGAGGCTGCCTGTGATGTGCTCTCAGATCAGCAGTTTGCATTGGTTAATGCAACTTAAACTTACTTGAACTTTGAACTTTAATAATTCCAATAAAATATGGTACGACAGACCCAGCACCAGCACGATAGCAAAAACGAAATAAAGTAATATAGATACATTTAATTATTGGGTGAGGATCCGAATTCGAATGAAATCCACATAGTAGCAAGTGCCACTAGTTCGTGGATTTCATGCAAATACTCGAAATTTGAGTTGGACTGCGCCGCGTCCATGATATTTTTATGGAAAATGAGTGAAAATAATCTACTCACATGTACAAGATATTTTTAAGTGAAAGATTACTGCACAATAGAAGCACACCAAGAAAGACAAAGCAAGAGAAATAGCATAGAAGGTAAAGCGAAAAAAAAAATTAATCTTATGAGAATTGAAAAGCGAAGACCACCGTGAATTTTCTGATTCCAATGTTTATTTAAAGTGTGTGTACCAAATTTGTTATTTCTATAAGTTATTACAGTAATAATATCAATTATTACAACCTAGGAAACGAGAAATCATATTATAATTTTTAACAAAAAATAAAAATAAATAAATAAAATGCGATCATCACAAAGAATGGACCATTAGGAAAGGGAAATAAGAGTTGATTAATTTTTACATATTAGTATAATTTGTATTAATATTTATAAACAATTCTAATATTAATTAAGCGTTTTCCAGGAGGTATTTTTTTAAAAGTTTAGTAAATGTATGTTTTGATTTTGAAGCCCGAATATTTTCGGGCAGGTCATTCCAAATTTTGACTCCCTGAAATTTAAATGAGCGGTGCGCGACTACGAGACGGACATTGGGGAAATAGTAATTTTTTGATGTTGTCGCTCTCGTGTTATATGTGTGGATTTCTGAGACCTTAGAAAATAAATTTGACAGATTAGATTTGTCGAGATTGTTGGATGTATCAAACATTGCCAAAGCTACTTGCTGTATGTACAGCTTTTCAATTGGAAGAATTCCTAGCTCTTTGTAGAGTGGACTTGCCGAGGATCGGGAGTCAGAAAATGTTATGGCTCTTAGTACCTTATTAACGCACACCTTGAGCGGGTGAATGAAAGTATGATGTGTGTTACCCCAAACAATAAGAGCATAACAGATGTACGGATGGATTAGTGTAAAGTAGAGTACCCGCAACATTTGTCGTGGGAGGACATAACGTAACTTGTAAAATATTCCAATGGATTTTGATATTTTTTTGTGTATATAGTTTGTGTGTGTCTTCCAAGACATGTCAGAATCTATCCACAGCCCTAAGTATTTAGTGGTCAAAGTTTCGGTTATTGCTTTATTTTTAATTTGTAGCATTGGGGCACTGGAGGAGTAATATTTTTTGTTTGATATAATCATGTACTCTGTTTTTGAAAGGTTTAGTGACAGTTTGTTGGCTACTAACCAGTCGGACACTTTTTCAAGTTCGAAATTAGCTTCTGTTAATAGTGGTTCAGGTGAATGAGAACTGTGGGTTAAACTCGTGTCGTCGGCAAAAAGGACTGCTAAAAGACTGGTACAATTGGGTAGGTCATTGATATAGATAATAAACAATAAGACACTCAACAGGGATCCTTGAGGGGTACCGCATATGAGATTCAGTGTACCGGAGATATTGCTACCAACGGCTACGTACTGTCTACGGTTGCTCAGATAGCTAGCTATTAATTTTAGCGGCAGACCTCTCACACCATAAGTTTCTAGCTTTTTTAGTAGTATTGTGTGATCAATTGTATCGAACACCTTTTTAAGGTCTAAGTATATAACACAGGATGTATGCTTGATGTCTAGGATTTGACGAATTTTTTCTGTTAACTGTAGAAGGGCATGGTACGTCGATACATTTTTCTGGTAACCAAATTGATTTAAGTTAATAATTTTGTTTTTCGATATGAAACCAAGAAGTTGGATGTAGATTATTTTTTCAAAAATTTTTGAAAAGATGCTTAGAATAGAAATTGGTCTGTAATTCGTCCGGTCTAGAGGGCTGCCGCCTTTATAAATTGGTATTACTTTAGCGATTTTCATAAACGATGGATAAACTGCATTTCGAATGCAGCAATTAATTAATATAGTTAAGTGTAATGCTAATATACCCGCCCCTATTTTAATTAATTTAATAGGGAAACAATCACTCGTTGATTTGTTTTCTGGAATATCATGAATTATATTCAATACTTCCTCGTTTGAATCTTCTGATAAGGAGAAGGAGTTTGGAAGTGATGCTCTTAAATAAGATATGGGGTTAATCGGACTATCCGGAATATTGGAGGCCAGTTTCGGACCGATAGAAGAAAACAATTCGTTAAATGACTCTGCAATTTCTATGGGATCTGAAATAATTTTCGTATTTTCGTCCTTTTGTATTGAGGGTTGTGAAGGTTGTATTGGGGGTTGTGAGGGTTTTGTATTTTCGATCTGTTGTATTACGGGTTGTGAAGAGAGGACAACAATCTCTATGGGCGGTTGTATTGGGAATTGGACAGCCGTGTCTAGAAATGGTTGTAAAGGGGGTTGAGCAGGGTGGACAGTAGTCTCTAGGGGGGTTGTGCAGGGAGGACAGCCGTCTCTAGGGGCGGTTGTAAAAGGGATTGTGCAGGCTGGACACTCTGGGGGGTGTGGTAAAGAGGGTTGTGCTGGGTGGACAGCAGTCTCCAGGTGGGGTTCTGGTGGGGGTTGGACATGGACAGGGTGGGCGGCAGTCTCCAGGGAGGGTACTGGAGGGGGTTGGACAGGGTGGGCAGCAGTCTCTATTAGCGGTTGTAAAGGGGTTTGTGCGGGCTGGACACCAGTCTCTAGGGGGGCATCCACTTTTATTTGAACCGGGCATGTACGATTAGCCGATCCTGATAAAACCGAGTTTATAAGTCGCCACGTGGCTTTCATATTTCCTTGGTTTTTTATAAATTGAAGATAAAAATATTTTTTCTCTGCGGTTCGCAATTCCAGTGTCAATTGGTTACGGTATTTTTTATATAACTCAAAATTGGGAGCTGACTTATTTTTAATATAGATACTATACAGACTGTATTTTTTTTTTACTTTAGCCAATAACTTTTGAGTAAGCCAGGGTTTACGACAAATATCGGTGGGTCTAATCTCGACCATAGGGACATGTCTTCTCGTGATATTAATAAAATTATCGTTAAAGGCCTCAAAGCTCTTGTCGCTGTCTGAGTCTTGCAAACCATATGACCAGGAGTTGCGATCGCGCAGATCAGTGAGAAACTTTTCTTTGTTAAAATGTGAGAAGTCATAACGGAATTTTTTAGGTTGATCGAGAAAATAACTAGAATTTTTTTGGAATATTGCAAAAACCGCAAAATGATCAGCATTTCCAATCTGTATTGGAAACACACCTGACTGTATAATATTTTTTTGAGAATTGGTTAAAATATGGTCAATGGTTGATTTTGAATGTAATGTAACTCTTGTCGGCTTATTAATTATTTGATGTAAACCATGGCTATTGTAGATTTTGTTATAGCGGATGTAGAAACTAGATGGGTTTATGGCATCTAGGTTAAAATCCCCAGTAATTAAAATATCATGGCTTTTGCGACTAATTTGTAAAAGATTGCTATCGAGGTCCGACAGAAAAGTATCACAGCTTACTTTACCACTACGATAAATACAGGCTACGAGTAGAGATTTCATACAGTTTTTCAATTTTAATTCAATCCAAACATTTTCAACATTGGCAATCTGGAGATCCGGGCGTTCAATACAAAAAGGTATGTCCTCCCGGACAAAAATGGCAACGCCACCACGGGCCATATTAGGCCGGTGGTGTAAAAAAGGTTTATGGTAGCCAGGAATATTGTAAAGATTGACTCGCGAATCATTCTTTGAAAAGGTTTCGGAGAAGGCAACGATGTGGAATTTTAAGGCTAGAGAATCCAAAAATAAATTAACGTCATTTAAGTTGGTTTGCAAACTGCAACAGTTCAGGTGGAGAATTGAAAGGTTATTTTTATTATTCTCATTTCCTAAGTTAGTATTAAACATATCGCTATCGTAATAATTATCACAGTGAAAATTGGCAGGTATATTAAAATCTGGGTCAATTTGGGAAAAAGGAGAATTGTGATCTATGTCATCATCTGGTAAATAATTATCTATGTTATCGGTGTTTAAACTTTGGCCTAATAGTTTACGACATTCACGACGGTATTCTCTGGGTACAATAGGGGTAAAAACATCGGGGTCACTATAATCAGCATTAAAAAAAGGCAAAATGTTTTCCATGCAGTATATACAATATATACCAGTGGATGGGGGTAGGGGTTCTTCGCTGGTGGTACCGGTACAGCAAGGTAAATGAAAATATCGTTCGCATAAAGTACAGAAAATAGGACACTCGTTTGGTTAAAAAAAAAACTGAAACAGAAAGAGCAACACGGTTTGTCGGCCGTGTTAAAGCCTGTGTTAAGTTAACAAAATTAAAAGATTAAAATTAGGACTACTTGAGGTTGCGCAGCCAACATTCACTTAATGTATAATGTACTAAGAACACTAGAACTAAATCTAGAGCTTTAAACTAGCGTAAATAAAGATAAACCAAGCAGCTAAATAAATGCATATAATAAGTGCATATCTGCTCGGCCAATCTGCCGTATTAGATTTACGGATGGGGAAATTTGTTTATACGTATTTGTGAAGTAATATAAAGTTGTCAGATTAAGTAATCCAGGTTCCTGGGGCTAGGACTAAGATTCCCAGCTGTTAAATTACCGAAATAAAATAAACAGTGGAGGATAACACATGATTAGATAGTAATCGGGATCCCCAACTTGATTTGAATGTCGTCCGCACAGGTTATTTGAATCGGACGTTGTTGTTCTTCAACCTTAGCGAGAATAACTCCATTAACAGAGTAGGCAGAGTGGAGGCTCCCCTTCTTTTTTAGATCCTTTAGAGTGCGCAGCAACGAGGCCCGGTGCACCGTGAGATGTTCTGTAATATAGGCCCCGCTCGCTAGTTTGCCCTTCTTCTCTTTCATCACCTGATCGCGGCGCATCCTGCTTACGAATCGAATAATAATCGCGCGAGGTTTAGACCGTGGATCGTTACGCTTGGCTCCCAGGCGATGGAAGTTGTCAATGTCTTGTTTATTTAAACTGAGGAGTTGAATCGATGCCGTCAGCGATTTTTCCTCTTCTACACCGTGTACTAACAAGTTGTAGTTCCGTGAGTGTTGCTCAAGATCATCGATGCGATCATCAAGTACAGACAGTTTCTCCGGGATAGCAACATTGATTTTGCTTTCCATAGCATCGACACGCAATTTGATTTCGGCAAGTCCGGCTGTTTCCTTTTTAATTACGGTAATATCAGACTTGATAATGGACAGTTCGCGGTTTAATGCAGAAATAGCAGCTAGGACCTCAGCAATTTGGTTTGCACCTGAACCGGTAACGGTACCGGTCGCGTCGATATCGGCATCGAGGTGGGGCGAGGCAGTGCGGGAGAGCTCGATCGAGTAACGTTGTCTTTTGTGGATTTTTGAGGCATGATGGTCGAGAGTATAACTGATATCGGAGACTACTTTCTCAGACGACCGAGTGCGGTTTACAGCAATAATCTGAGTCGTTTATGTTCGCGAAAAAAGTAAATACAGAAAGTAATGGCAGTTAGGCCTAGCAGTATGCAGACTCTATTCCATTACTGCATAGGCAGTACAGCGGTAACAGTAGGTGCGGACCAATGCAATGCAATGCAATGCACCAATGCAATGCATTGGTACAATGGTTAAGTTGTTTGATTTTAATTAATGTATTTTGTTACCTACCAGTACGGCATTTACCCGCTTGTTGTGTCTTAATAATTAAATAAAACATTTGTAACCATACAAGCATTTGATTTTATTTATCAACATTTGTATTTAGATAACATATACTACTACTAGGATCAGCATGCTGCATTGCAGCTGCATTTTTAAGAATGCTGTGCCGGCTTGTCAACAAAATTGCACCGCCACAACTCCCTATCACCCATGACATTTGCTAGATCATCCGCATCTTTAAGGCCAGTGTCCTTTAAGATGCGTCTCAAGAAAGTCATGGGCTGTCCACCATGCTTATTCACTCCATGAGGCTGCCAAGATAACATATAATAAACAGGAAATAATAAATAAATAAAGATAACATGCCTGTGCTTACTGCATGCGTATAGTGAATTGTTTCTGAGATGAGTCCTTACATTCGCACTTCGTTGATATTTCAGTGAATGGCTTCAGCAGTTTCATAACCTATATTCAATTGTTGTTATTATTATTCATTTAATATTATATCTATGTTTAGGGCCTGGTTAATAATTGTCAAATAATCCAGAAATTGAAGACTAAAACATCAACATTCAGTATTATTATACTGTATATATTTAAATTTATACGTTTAGATTTAGGGCCTACCTTCTGTAATGAAACCCATTCAATAGCTTTTGTGCTTCTTCTAAAATAGGCGACAGTTTTGCGAACTTTGTTAATTATAATTGATATATCAGACTCAGTATCACCTCGAACTCGAACACTATCACCCATATCTTTCAGTGCATGGTGACGACGAAATGTAAACCGTGGTTGAAACAACCACAGGCCAACAATTATTTTCTAGGCCATTTACCATGTTCAAGGCATTTTTCAACAAAATCCCAATTGTCGACTATCTCTCCCAGAATGGAAACAATGTTGGTTGCTGTGTGAGTTTCTGGGAAGGGCAAACACTGCAGCACAAACATTTTCCTTTGCCATGTAGCGGAGATGAAGTGGACGATGAAACTTTAAAAGACTGCACTTTACTCAAGGTCCAGACATCAGTAGTAGCCGAATAATCATTTAAGTCATCTAGTAGCTCTTTTAATCAAAGAGCTACATGCAAATATGCCTCTGGAATTAGTACTGTCCGTAACTGAAAATCACTGGGAACAGTGTACAGGAAATCTAAGGCTTGTATGAATATCTTAAACAATGGATTGTTTATTACAGTAAATGGTAACATAGCATCGCAAATCCATTCCATAAGCTTGAAGTTTAGGTTTCTTGTTTCTATGCCCCCCTTTTCATAGGGACGTTTCTGTCTAATGAGCTGGTCAATAGTTAACTGTTTAGCAGAGGCAACAGGGTTCAATGCACAGACCTGGGTACTGGTAATAGGATCTCTGGAATCTTTGTCTCCTCCTGACAGTACTGGAACCTCATCCTGTCTCGGCTGTATCACGTACTTTCGTTTTCTTACTTTCTTTTCATATGTTCATCTCTGACTCCTGCACCATCTTCACTTCTTTGAAGGTGGTGTGATGTTTTAATTGTAATTGTAGATGGCCAAAGAGAGGTCCAGTTCCATAGGACTTTGGGTGTCCCTTTCTACCTCTTGATATAATATAGAGGTGGAACACCCATCAACTTTACAAATCGCGATGGAAGAGTCTTGTTCATTCTTCATGAAAAAATCCCAAACAGGGGATACTTTCCTTGCCATATCAGAATTACAGTACCGGTATCAGATTATTTATACTTACTACAGCTATTGCATCTCATCTATCATCTACCTAAAGCGAACTACTGAACTATGTACCGGTACCGGTAGGCTAAGTCAGTCAGTACTCAGTAGGTCTACAGTCTAATCTGCTAGTGTGTGACACACTATGCAATGCAATACTGCAATACATTACCAAACCAAGGCCTACTGCAGTACTGGCTGACTGACCACTAGCCTACACACACACAGTGTGACAGTACTGCAGTACAGCAGAACGAATCATCCTTTAGGGAAGGAAACACTGGCATAGGCTATGGAACTGACGCTATTCCAAATGTACAGCTCACAGCTTATTTTAAAAAGTAATGAACTCTGGCTATATTTTTGCCGGAGCCGGAGGATGAAGATCCGATCGAAAAGAACTTGTGTTAGTTATCAATTTTTATAAATATTTTTGTTCTAGAACACATTTTTTTCTAGAACATTTTTTTGGAAAAAAAATATGTATCTTAATTATAAAATGTATCTGGACAATTCGTACCCATCATACAAAAATTCCGGGTACGAATTGTCTGGGAACGAATTGTCCAGGTACAAATTATACTACATATGCAGTTAAATCTAATTAGACTAAAAACAATTAGAAAACCCAAATTGTGGTACCACTGAGTTTGAAAATCATGCAAGGATTCAGCATGAATATAAACAACTATCAAAGTCAAGATGAAAATGTTCAGAACCCAAATGGGAGAAAAAGTTATTTAGACAGTGTACAGGAGGATCAGAGTCCATTTGGGATATACACCAAAAAGACCACTGGAGTCTCACAAGTCTCACAAGAATATCCATATCCCCATCAAAGGACCTGAAATTATGGCGACTGTAGAGCAGCAGAAAGCAGGAATACAGCCCCGCTCTCAAAAAGCATTCCTTTGATCAAACATTGATGAAACTTTGATCAAACATTGATCAAAGTTTGATCAAATATTGAAATGTATCAGGCTTATAAATCCTGCCATTGAGTTCTACCAAAGGCGCTGCACTTCAAAGTCTAGATTCCCACTGAGCCGTGTGTCAATCAAGCAGCCCTCACTCTCTCTCTCTCTCTCTCTCTGCTCTCTGTGTGTGTAATGCTATGCTCTGTAGGATGTCTGCAGAGCACACAGGACACCACTTCCATATCATACCATAGGTTTGTAAGCTATAGCCGTTATTTAAACCAGTTAAAGCCTAGGTTATAATAATTTACAGCGATTATCAGAAAATAACAGCCGCAATTGAATCTCCACTTGGCGGTGTGGTGGTAATGAAAGTAAAGTATGGGCTGTGTGGAGTTTAATTCTGAGTTACGCAATGTGTTGGGTGGATGGCTACAATACATTAGAATGGGGGGGGGGGGGGGGGCACTAGCGTACGGAGGGGGAGGCCATGTGAAAGCATACTGAAAAACCCTTTCCAGTTGAAATTAGAAAAAAATAATATATATATATATATTAAAGATCCACATTCCAAATTTTCTGAAACAAAAGCATTTTTCTAAAGGGGGGGGGGGGGGGGGGGGGGGGGGTTAACATGAGAATATCCCTTGGTATTATTATATCAGTTGACATTGTGGCCTTCTGGCTGGCCACAAGTGGGAAATACGTTGCTTTCTTGTAAGGAGAAATAATTGATTCGAGTCACAACAAATTATGTCATAGGGAGTACAGGAGTCAGTGGTCTCAGTGCTATTTGCTGTATATTATTAGCTTGGGGTGCCGACAGCGACAGACCACTAACAAAGTAAAGGCATAGCATGTGTAATGGCTCTTAGCTTATGCCGCCCCAGCATGTAAAACCAATTATCTGCTGTAGAATGGAATTCCCCGAAATTTCGAAATTTACTACTAAAGTCTTCCCAAGAAATTAGACAGCCACTAACCCATACACAGGAGGCCAGGAGGCCAAAGAGATTGGCCTCCTGGCACTGAGCTGGCCTAGTCGCAAAGGAACTATGCAGGTAGTAAAATGTACTAAACAAGGCCTACTGTACTAAAGGCCGTGCAACCGTGCAGCAGTGAAGATCCACTGGAGGCTGAACACGTTTACTCCAATTTTAACATACATTGTGCCTGTACAGACCAGAACCATCAATAATTGTGAAAAATCGACTAGGGGTATGGTTATACTACAGTTTAGATTATCATTTATAGTTAGATTATAGTTAAAATCCAATTTAATCCGATCACAAACAACAAATCTACCACTAAGTTGGACAGAAACTAGAATTTGGTGTTTGGTGAAAATTCAATTTATCCAGAAAAGGAAGGAAGGTGCCTTGCGATGTCATAATCGTACTGTAGATCCATTGATCTTTTTAGATAAAGAAAATCAAAAGATCCTTTACCTAAAGATCAACTGATTTACATTGCGATTAGTCTCAATTTATTGCAAATAGTACGTTCTGCACAGTTATCTAAGAGAAAGGAATGAAAAGGTGACACGAAGTATGTTATCTTCATATATCTTCAATAATTTGGTTATTTTCAAGTACAACTTTACATGTCGAATATAGCACAAATCCACAAATATAAGTATTACATTATATAGCGGTAGCACAAATTAAATAGCAATAGTAGTACATTGTATAGTTATTATTTATAACTACTGTATATATAGTTATAGTTAAGTCATTTGTAATTATAATCAATTATATATAATAGTAAACGTTTCTAATAGGAATCCGATAATTTTATTTTCTTTTGAGCACTCTCTTTCGAAGAACGGGGTGTTTTTAATATGCAATCGTTTTTAATAAAAATGTTGACTAGTTTTAGTACCGATTCATGCGAAATTTGAAATGAGTGAGCCGATGAGATATAAGTAAAGAACGAACACAGGGATTTACGGCGAAATGGCGTTTTTAAATTAATATAAAGTATAAAACAGTAGAAGGTAAATTTGCATGTATTGTCACTCACTAGGTTTCTTCAAACCTCCACGGTCTAGCCTATTTAAATAACCGCCATATTGTCGGTAATATTGTTTCTCGTCGTCATTATCATTCTCATTTTTTGTTATATAACCTGCAATATACACAAGAGCTTATTTATTATCGCAGGAAATTGAGTCTTTAAGTTCATCTAGACTGTCTAGAATTTCGAATTCAGCATCATTGAGTGAAGCTGTACAGTTCTCACATTCGTGGCTGTGATATAGAGTGCCGTCGACCTCATTACCCAGTTCCAGTACAAGCCTTGCAACCAGAATGCGAGACTTTAGTAATGCTTGCTGGCTGTTAATGAAATACGTACCACCAGAACCTTGACGTAAGATACCAAAGGTGCTTTCAACATCATCACTGTTATGGTCACCTATCATAACAAATTCACACGTTTCTAAGCGCTTTCGAACTAAGTCCACAAGTCCGCGACATGTATGTGACAAAGCGTTGCCAGTATCTTTAGTGAGCGTTCGACATCGTTCTTGGGGTTTACCTTTGTGGGTCATTGATTCCGCCATATCAGCGATGTCTAACAATGTCTGTAAACGTGGATCAGAGTTTGATCTTATAACAGCACGATCCTCATCTCTTGTACGAATATTGGCATCAACAGTTCGCACATTAACAATGTTCCAAAATCTCACCATAATTTTAAGAAACTCGGCAGTATCTTGATCTATCAGTATCTCTTAATGACATCAATGTTGATCAATGTGGATTAATAGGTTTCTTCTTCCCTTTCACCACAACAGTCCGGAAATCAGATGGCCAATGCTTTGCACAAACAACCGTGTTCATATCAACCGCAATGTCTACCAGTTACTATATCAACCGCAGTGTCTACCAGTAACTATATCAGCCACAGTGTCTACCAGTTACTATAGCAACCGCAGTGTCAACCAGTTACTATATCAACCGCAGTGTCAACCAGTTACTATATCAACCGCAATGTCTACCACTTTATATAGCAACCGCAGTGTCAACCAGTTACTCTATCAACCGCAGTGTCTACCAGTTACAATATCAACCGCAATGTCAACCAGTTACTATAGCAACCGCAGTTTCAACCAGTTACTATATCAACCACAGTGTCTACCTGTTACTATAGCAACCGCAGTGACTACCAGTTACTATATCAACCGCAGTGTCAACCAGTTACTATAGCAACCGCAGTGTCAACCAGTTACTATATCAACCACAGTGTCTACCAGTTACTATATCAACCACAGTGTCTACCAGTTACTACAGCAACCGCAGTGACTACCAGTTACTATATCAACCGCAGTGTCAACCAGTTACTATAGCAACCGCAGTGTCAACCAGTTACTATATCAACCACAGTGTCTACCAGTTACTATATCAACCACAGTGTCTACCAGTTACTATATCAACCGCAATGTCAACCAGTTACTATAGCAACCGCAGTGTCAACCAGTTACTATATCAACCACAGTGTCTACCAGTTACTATAGCAACCGCAGTGTCAACCAGTTACTCTATCAACCGCAGTGTCTACCAGTTACTATATTAACCGCAGTGTCTACCAGTTTATATAGCAACCGCAGTGTCTACCAGTTACTGTAGCAACCGCAGTGTCAACGTTTAAGTTTAAGCGAATTTTGAATCCGCTTCAAATGGCTGAAAGATCTATAATAATAATAATAATAATAATTTATTTATAACGCGCCTTTTAAGGGCACTAAATCAAGGCGCAGGTACGCGTACACAATTAGTTAATTACGTATTCTAACGAAAAGTAGTGTGTTTTCAGCCGCGACTTAAACAATTCCACGGTGTGTGCACTGCGGACCGAATAAGGGAGAGCGTTCCATAAACGGGGCCCGGCAACTGAGAAAGCCCGCCTCCCGTAACTTAACGAGGCGCAACCAGAGTTAGTTCATCATCACCTGAACGCAGAGAACGATGAGGAATGTACCGGGTCAGCAAATTCTTTAAATAGCTCGGAGCGTAGCCATTGATACACTTATATACTATAAGTACAATCTTAAAGTCAATGCGTCGCAATACAGGCAACCAGTGGAGATATTTGAGCACAGGTTTAATATGTTGTCGTTTCTTTGTGCCTGTTAGTAGGCGCGCCGCAGAGTTCTGGACATATTGTAGTTTGTTTATATATTTGTCTGGCAATCCATAATATAACGAATTGTTATTGTCTAAAGAGCTGGTGATAAATGCGTGGATTAGCGTTTCGAGGTCATGTTTTGCTAAACACCGCCGTATTTTTGATAGATTTCGGATGTGGAAAAACGCACTGCGAACAGTTAGAGATATTTGTTTACTGAACGCCATATAATGATCCATAGTAAAGCCGATATTGCGGGCATCGGTGCTGCAGCCCACCACGTCGTTACCAATACGTATTTGTGGGTTGTCAACTGATGTGCCAAATCGCGACTGCAGTAGCAGCACTTCGGTTTTCTCGGAGTTCATCTTGAGCATATATGTGTACATCCATTTCTGAATATCATTTAGGCAATCCTCAGTCACCTGAACTGCTGAATCAATATTTACAGATTTGAAACTGATATATATTTGAGTATCATCAGCATACAGATGGTATGATAAACCATGCTTTTTTATTACAGCAGATAAAGAGCGTGTATAAATTGTAAATAGTAGCGGACCAAGCACAGAACCTTGTGGCAATCCATACTTTAGGTCTCTGTATGTAGAATAATGACTACCAACACGAACTTGCTGTTTACGATCAGACAAATATGATTTGAACCATTTAAGTGCATTTCCAGTTATCCCTATATCAGACTTAAGAATTTCTAAGAGTTTCTCATGTTCAACCGTGTCGAACGCTGCAGATAAATCCAAGAGAACAACTAGCACTGCTGAACCTGAGTCGATGCTGCGGAAAATAGAATCATTTACTGAAAGAAGTGCTGTTTCTGTTCCATGGTGGTGCCTGTATGCGCTTTGCATCGGCTCATGTAGGTTGTGAATATTCATATATTGAATCAGATGGTTTGCGACGACCTTTTCTATTAATTTCGAAATGTAAAGCAAGTTGGAGACCGGCCTGAAGTTTTTAAGAATTTCTGGGTCCAATTTTATCTTCTTAAGGACTGGTGTTAATGTACGCGCTTTTGAAGACCTTTAGCAGTTTAACCTGCCAAAATTTATATGTCTTTTGGTTTATAAATAGACTTTAGAAGTTGACAAATATTTAATACCAATAAACACAACATTAGCAGAAGCCAGCCTAGTGCGCGTCCATTCACCCGCTGGATATACCCGGGAGACTGGATTCTGAGGGCTTAGATTATTATTGCAGTGTAAGCTTACTGTATTATTCGATTGATCGTTAATAAATAATTTCTGACTAATATTATTCACTTTCGGGAAATATTAACAGTTCCTTTAGGACGTGGCGCTCTATCTAGGTAAACAGAGATATGACTTATACTAATCACAACGGTAAGTCGGTAAGGCTTATGATTCACGTATGAGGCGCATTCTTTAGGAAATGCTTAGTTATCAGTCACAATCATGCACACTACCGGTAACACACAATACTGCTCACTAATTTGCCGACCGTCAATGAATTTTATCATATATAAAGAGAACAGCAACTGACTTATGTAGTGCTTATCAAATAGCATTAAATTCACTACAAACCACAATAATATAAGTCGCAATCGCTATATATAACCCGTCTCTCTAACCTGTAGTGTATCAAGAAAATTGGGAAATTTGGGTTCTTTATAGATGTTCTCCAAATAATATTCAACCAAAACACAACAGTAAACAGCAGTATAATAATGTATGTTGAACCGATAATGTAAGACTGAATTGAGATAAGATAACAGTTATACGCTCTATAATTTAAGCCTACTAATGTTTCTTCTAAAGTATGAAAACGAGTTGACTCTAGAGCCGGTGTTCCTGGCCTAGATAGGAAAAACACAACAGTATCAAGAAAAACAGTAAGACTGAACACTCCTAGTATGATCTGCCAAAAATATCTCCACATCGACAGAAAAAATCGCTCTGATTGGCTGTTAAGCTAAACAAAGAACCATGTGTCCAATGGCCGTTTCCATGTCAGCAACCAGCTGTTAGATGTCGTAATCTGAATCATCAAGGCTAAGCTGTGCAAGGGTATTTGGTGCATTGGGGGTTTTTTGCCTTACCATGTCCGCCAAAGCACGTATATAGAAGAATGACTTTTATGTCCGTTAAAACACCTATAACGGTACCTTGCGGGCGAGGGGGACTGAGTATATCCGCAAAAGCTTTTGCACCGCTCCCAGAAAATGGGATTCAAGTCAATAAATATACAAAAATCACAGTTTCTAATATATGTAAATACTCTAAACAGTTAGTCTTTCTTGCGCGGACGGCGTTTACGCAGTTTTTTAAAGCTAGCCAGAGTCCTTTTCTCTTTGGGGCGAGCCACTTTACAAGGAGGGCTATAACTCCTGGGTGAAGGGTGCAATATGATTGGATCAGAGGGTGCAGGATTATGGTCGGTGTATCCGCCAGTCGAAGTACCGGGTTGATTGACATCAACGTCGGGGGAGAGGGGTCTAACGGCTTTGAGAGCTCGTTTTAAGACAGCCGCTCTTACGGGTCCTTTACGAGTGGTCTGAACGAGGGCCGTGGGTGGACCATAGGCAGTTAGAAACCTCCGGGGTTTAATGGTTCTTTCCAACTCGCGTTCGCGGGCTCGGTATTCGTAAGGCCGTCGATATACTTCTTGTAACTCGGGGTGTGAGTTAACGAATAAGTCTCCATAGTCCGGATCCTGACGGATGTAATTGATTAAGTTATAGGAATGAAGGTCGCTAGGATTAACACTCCTGAGAAATTTGCGTACGAATTTGGTTGAAATACATTCTCCGACGCGCTTCAGTAGCTCGTAACTCGATATGCGTGATTTCTGTTCGACCGAAGCGAATAGATAAGGATGGAACGCATAAACTCCTTCGTAAGCGCGTCCGGGATAATAGCGATGGCGCGAATCACAATGTAAATCAGCGTTCGCTTCCCAAGCTCTGATGTAACGTAGTGTGATCATTTCATCTACGCTTTCCAAATCGTGATTAAAAGGGCAATCGAAACTGGCATGTCCCTTTAGTTGACAATGGTGACATTGAGTCATAAATTGAGGGCAAACCGTAAAAATATGCAAGTTATTGAGTCTGCAATATGCGCAATAAATTTCCATAGTCGGTTGTTCTTGGAAATAGGAACAGCGGACGTTTGTGTCCATGGGCGTATCATGGTCTCTCGATGCGCATAACCGACAACGTTGCCTAGAAACATAGTTGGCATGTCGATAATCGTACGCAGTGAGACACTGTGGACCTTGATACCATTCTATGATGTAATCGTTGTCGCTGTTCCGGGGCGCGATAGGCTGAATATCCTCAGATTCTAGACATATTGGTTCGTCTTCCCAGTCTGTTACGAATAGAATTTTCGTGATCTATTCTCGGTTTATCGTTACGACTCCGCTGGGTATGATATTTAAATAGAACCATTTCCCTTTTGGTGTCTACATCGTCCGTATCATGTAAATCGATAGGATGGCCGGTAGTTAGGAAGTCCATATACGTACTATTACGATGCGTATAGCGAGCGGTGAATTTTCGATAGTCCAATTCACGCGTAAGTTGTTCTTGGGACATCGGCGGTTCGATATAACGACCATCGTCCTCCGTAACGGTTGGATCGGTTTCACCGCGTATCAAGCTATCCACAAATGCTTGCAAAGGTAGAGTATATCGCTCCCTGATACCAAGAACATCTTCTATCAACTCCGTCATATCTGCTATCTGAGTTTATTAATATCGAAATGAGTTTATGTTTAGGCGAGCGGAAGTCGCTGCCTACCTCTCTTTGCCCCCGGACAGTGGGATTCTCAGCGCCGATGTACCGTCGTCGCGGTGTTTACGCCAACATGTAGCAACATCACGACAACGATAACCGGCACAAGTCACTCCACTGTCCGTCCCAAAGGCTTGAATCCACTTTAGGTTCTTTCTATAGGAGAGTTGGGCTACTTTCACAATTGCGACTAGCTACTGTAAACATACTTTAGCAGTAATATTCACCTATAAACGCACAAATTCCACACAACTGTCACCAATTGTACACATACAGGCCATTTGTCCGTTAGTCAGTGCATTCCAGAATGTCACGTTATTACTGTGTATACTTGGATACTAACAGTGTGTTATGTATTCTCTATGCTATGCAATGGGACAAGCTTTCTATTGTTCTCTTAACTTGCTTCTAATTCTAGCGTGGGTGTTGCTATGGTGACATTATGGAATGCTAGCGGTAGAATTAGGGTAATTCTCATGCATACAGATCTGGGATGCTATTTAATAATAATTCTTTAATTGTCAATAGCCTCTTTATACATGATTTTATTAATTTTATTGGCTATTGACTATATGTCGGAGATTCTCGCACTCTAATACACTCAATAGGATGAATCTCCGCTCCCATGATCTATTAATTAATGGAATTTTGGGAATGTTATAAATTGCACAAAACGACAATTTATGAAATTCATTTAAAGTATGAATTTAAATTTATTCCCGTGAATTTTATTATTTGATGTTAAAATTGACACAATTTGATTCCAGAGCAGGTCTGGGGACATAGGATCCTTAATTCTATGAAAATTGTCTTTTAAGAGTATCGGTAAGTGCTGCGATATCTTAATTGACTAGAAATTTTAAAGGATCTGAATTTTACAGATTTTAATAAATATTAAATTAATATTTAAGATAGGCACCGATTTATTCCAGAACTTGTCTGGGGACGTTAACCACTGATTCTAGAATTTGTCTTTCAAGTATATCGATGGGTGCCGCGATATCTTAATCGACTAGAATTACAGATGGTCAAAAAGTTTAACAGATTTATTTGCGTTTTACGCTACTGTTATAGGGACATCACGCTACTATATGTATTATTTAATATAAGGTAGAAGAGCAATATCGCACGAAGCAATGTCAGTGTGAAGAGGCAAGTCGTTTCCAAGGTCTACCCAGAGCTTGGTTTAGCCGAGACACGAGGATCTGAACTTTGCATTCCTAATACTCTGCCTACCAATAATACTTGAATATAGTAGTGGCTTTATTGTACTTTAATAAGTACGGACATTTCATCTTACTGTAGTCACGTATTTATAATATGATACGGACAGTAAGGAAAGAGAAAAAATAATTATTTCTCGCCGTCGCACTAAATATATATTATAAGTAATTACGTACGTAATAAACAATAATATATATTGCACTAATCTACTAAATAATGACTAAAAGAACATTCTACTAAATAAAATTAAAGAAAACGATTATAATAAAATTACATAATAATACATACATAAATATAAAATAAAAACAAATATAAAATGATATAGTCACACGCCCACTCCATATGTTATTACGTTATGGAGTCCCTAGATATTTGTCGGATTAGGGAAGTGGTCGTAGGAAGAGTATCTTGCCTTCCATAGTTTCCGGACAGTTTTCGGTCTCTTTCCAGTAAACATAAACGACCAGCTGGGCGATTGAGTTGTTGTGTTACTTTCTCCGCTCCCTTGGCCTGTCTAATCTCCGCCGTGGTAAGATGAGGAGGCCATTCTTCTTCTTCTTTACTTAAGAAGTCGGATCCACCTAACCAGCCTGGAGTATCTATCAGTTCTTGAGGAGTTGCTCCTCTGGAAGCGATGTCGGCTGGATTAATCGTCCCAAGGCAATGTCTCCATTGATCTACATTGGAGTTAATATCGTCATTATCTGAGGAGTATGGTTTTCCCTCAGTTGGATCATCCACATCACTGCTCTCCACTTCCCATTCCTTTACTTGGTATACCTGTTGTTGAGGTAATCTCTCTTTGAGAGTTCTACGGGAAGGGCCAGTGAAGTACCAACCTACTCTAGTTCTTACCACATAGGTTTGTAGTGGCTGCGGTTGAGCAGGCCGTTTCTCCAATGTCTCAAGCGCCTCATGCGCGTTTTGGCCGATGAGTATTTGCACTCCAGGATAATCTGTCTGGAATCGAGGTATCTTAAGATGTTGGATGCTCTCATCCTCGTCCCAATTATAAAGGTCTGCTTGGGTAGTAGCGAAGTTCTTTATAGCCACCATTTTTACCGACCTTATACCTTGTGCTCCTAATTTATCCTGGGGGGTGGACAACACACCTACATAGTAGTCTGCCGTTAGGGTATATTTCCAAACCTGCATAATTCCTGACATATTCAATTTAGTCCTGAATTTGGGTTGTCCAGCAAAGATATCTTCGGCTAGTTCTTGATCGATGAATGTTCCTGTGCTGCCGGAGTCAAGGAGGGCGTTCACTATGTAACTTTTGTTAGGACCATGAACTCTTACCTGCACTACAGGAAATTCTCTGATTCCTACGTTGGAAGTTGGAGCTTTCCAAGATGGTTGTCTGGCAAAGGTAGTTGGGGGGAACTCATTGTCGGTGTCCTTTTCGTAAGTAAGTGCTCGATACACCGCGGTATTGATTAGGTAACAGGATTCGTTGGCGTCGGAGAATTCGTCCGTATAGAATCCTTCCATCTCAGACTCTTGATCAGTGTCATTTACATCACTGAATTGGACATGTAGTTCGGGCTCACTTACCTGACTCGGGTTGTTTCGTTCGAATTCACTGCGTAACAAGATGTGATGTTTCGCACCGCACTTTGCACACTTTACTTCGGAGTAACAGGTTCGCCGTTGGTGTCCTGGTCTGAGGCAATTATAGCATAACCGCTTATCCCACATGACTTCACGTCTGTCTACCAGGGATTTCTTTAGGAATTCAGCACACACACTCAAACGGTGGGGCCCGTCGCACAGCGCACATTTTGGTTTGATGTTACTCACTTTACCTTGGGCAACGTTATGCACTCTCGTTCTTTCTTCGGGCTTTCTTCCGTGAATTATCTTAGGAGACGTAGGAGGAGTTGTTGTTACCTGTTCTCTCCTGTCCCTGGTTCGAGACTTATATTTACTTACGTCTTTATAGGTCTTGTTATCATAGTAAGATTTTGCTGTGTCTTTCCCGCTGTCCTCTTCCTGAGAGACTTGGCTTTCGCCGTCGTCAGTATAACACACTGGTGTTACCCTTCTCCTAGAAACGGGTTTCTCACTTACCTTATTTTCCGATGTTTTCTCTCTGGACTGCTTTATGAGTAGTAATTTCACTAAGAAGGACATGAGATCAGCCATGGTAGGGTCTCGTTGTTGTTGTTCCATCATATATAACACTTTCTTGTCCCAGCGTGTACCTACTCCACCCTTTGGTAAAGTAGATGCTAAGGCTCCTACAACCATAGAGTTCTGGTATTCATGAGACTTACCTAACCAATCTAGCTGTCTACAGATCTCCTGAATCTCATCGGAAAATTCTATAATCCCGCTGCTAAGAAACTTTCGGGGCGCCATTAATTTCGCATATAAAGCTATCTAGCTATGTTAGTCCTATTACCATACCTGATGTTTAATGTATCCCAAACTTGTCTTAATCCATCTGGATGTCCAATAAATTTTAACGCCATTAACTTGGGAGGTCCTTCCAAGCATTCGATGAGGTATCTGAGTTTCTCTCCGTTAGATAGCACAGAATTCTGTATGTTATCTTTGTAATATTCATTAAAAGGTAACCATTTCATCTCATCTCCATTGAACTTGACGATCTCTCCAACCTTTACCGCTTGACGGGCTTCGGTTCTAGCCATTTGACGCGTAAAACTTTCTTGAGCCATCGTATTATTGAATATAGAATTATCGGTATATAAATTTCTCGGATTATGATCAGGTCTATATGGAATATTATTATCAACAGGTTTATAATCACCCTGAATAGGGTTTACTATAGGAGTTTCTACTTCACTAGCAGTATAGATGCGTGTAGGCTCCACACCTTGCGCATGAGATACTTCAGACCTAACGGGTTGACACATTGTTACAGGGGGTGGTGGTATACCCTTTTGTAAATTGACTAATTTATCGCGTTCTAACGCGATACTTTGCTGCACCTTTTGCAACTCTAACCTACTTTCCCTTACTGTTCCCTTGAGCTGCTGAACAGTCTCTTCCATTTCCCGGACCTGCTGAGAGGAGCACAAACAGTGTTCCCTCAGCTGCTCGAGCAGGAGACCCATCTCCCGTCGTCCCTCAGCTACCCACTCAACCACCGAAGCGGGAGTCGCCAACGTAGTAGCGGGCGAGCGAGAGACGACGGGCGATAAATTCTTGATATCTCGCTCGGCGTCTAGGACGGGTTCGGACTCGGGAACAGTCCTACTGGGCACAGGTAGTTTAGTACTGTACAAAGGGAATTTATAGGCAGGTTCTAGGAGTACAGGTGTCTCTATCTTTCTTTCCGCTTCTACTGTTGCCATTGCCTCTGCCGCCTTTCTTTCCGCTTCTGCTGTTGCCATTGTCTCTGCCGCCTTTCTTTCCGCTTCTGCTGTTGCCATTGCCTCTGCCGCTTTTCTTTCCGCTTCTGCTGTTGCCATTGCCTCTGCCATCTTCCTTTCAAGACCCTGTCCAAGTCTAAGACTCATTCTAACACCTTCCAAAAGACTATCTGACAGTGCCCGTTTTGTGTCAGACATGTTTGTTTACACAGTTGAATGCCTACGGCTATAAATACAGCTAAAGTAAGTCTAGTAATTCAGTATCACTGTTAGCCTAATAATTAATTACCGATACTGCTACTCAGTGTAGCGTGATATATATATAATATATTAGAATACCGGTATGCTTATAGTATATATATAAGTATTATTACAGACTAGATTTGTCACAGAGTACCGGTATATAATTTTAGCACAACTATATATAAATATATAATAGGCCTATCGTGAATACCGGTATACAGCTGACACTTATAGTATATATAAGTATAATTATTACAGACTAGAATTAATTACAGAATACCGGTATGATTTCAGCCTAAATTTATAGAATAAATATAATAAGCCTATTGTAAATACCGGCATGTCAATTATTTTAAAAATAATTGAATTTCTGAATGTTAGGGGTTACTTGGTTACTTTACTAACTTTATTACCGTTATTTGAGCAGCAGTCCAACTGATATTAAGACCTAAGTGTTGTATAACAGGCCTACTATTTTATTAATAGATTTAGTGGATTTATATGTACCCGTATGAGGGGTTTTGTTACAATATTGAAATAGATGTTATTATCTCTGGGAAGTAATCACTACACAAAAGCTGTGCGCTCTCAGTGAAGTGCTACTTATTAGACACTAAAACAGATAATTCTACTTCCTAAGTTACTTATCTACTAATTACTTACGATACGGGTGAGATTAATTCTCTAACTAAACACAACAAAAAAATAGGGAAACTACAAACCAGTCTAACAAAGGGTTAGAACTTCTGGTTATTACAACAGACAGGATACTACGGTATTTGAGAATAATAAAGCAGTAGTCAATATACTGCGTTGTCCAGATAGGAAAATACCACCGTCTGACGACCTATAGCCGTATCGCTATAGGTACTACGTTATGTATCACGGAGTGTCCCTACCTAGAAGTTAATTACCGCGGTCTACCAGAACCAACGTGCCTATTAACCACTTTACAACACAAATATACTGCCTATACACTAATTACCTTCGGAAAGCACTGTACACTAAACCCTAAATTAGGTACAAGTACTGGTACAACAAATAATCAGTAGTTAAAATACTTGAACAGCTAAAAGAACCACGGCATCTGCTGGAGTGACCGGTGCACAAAATCACCAGTCTTTACCTACGCCAAGCAGCCCGTGTAGTACCGGGGTTAATTTAACTATAACGGTATATATAACAAGCACAATTACTGTAGGAATAAACTTAGGGATATGAATGTTGCGAATAATCGCATAAACTCTGAATAATAAATATTACGCTACCCGTACAGAATACTCAAACAAAATACAAACCAAACGCTGGCAGACTACCATCAAGCCTAAATAAACTACAGTATATGCAGATTCCAAAATGGTTAGTTAGTATGCGTTCTAACACTGTAGTACGACTTATTCTTTAAGAGGGGATTGACCTTACAGCTCTGGCTGCCCCAACTTACTAACTGGCACTTTATCGGACAGACTCTACACACACCGTAATCTCTCCAGACCCAACAACAGTCAGACAACAGTCCAGCCTACAATTATCTGAACAATCTGAGCAGACTTACACGTCTTCAGCTCAATATTAACTTACATGTAAATAAAACCGACAGAAATAAGTAAAATCTCAATAAAAAACCAGGGCTGCAGTCCCTGATTAAATACTAAGACCTACCGGTATACAATAATCAAAATCGAATAACACTAATGTACTTGTACTGGAAGTACCGGTTAGGACAGTTGGGCCTACAGACCTATAGCAGTACCGGTTCTGGCAGTTGGGCCTACGGACCTACAGCAGTACCGGTTCTGGCAGTTGGGCCTACGGACCTACAGCAGTACCGGTTCAGGCAGTTAGGCCTACGGACCTACAGCAGTACCGGTTCAGGTTTACCGGTCGACCGGTACTTTAAACTTTATTGCTTACTGCAATAAAGACAATAACTGTTATTGTACGTGCTTTTGAAGACCTTTAGCAGTTTAACCTTCAAAATTTATATGTCTTTTGGTTTATAAATAGACTTTAGAAGTTGACAAGTATTTAATACCAATAAACACAAAATTAGCAGAAGCCAGCCTAGTGCGCGTCCATTCACCCGCTGGATATACCCGGGAGACTGGATTCTGAGGGCTTAGATTATTATTGCAGTGTAAGCTTACTGTATTATTCGATTGATCGTTAATAAATAATTTCTGACTAATATTATTCACTTTCGGGAAATATTAACAGTTCCTTTAGGACGTGGCGCTCTATCTAGGTAAACAGAGATATGACTTATACTAATCACAACGGTAAGTCGGTAAGGCTTACGATTCACGTATGAGGCGCATTCTTTAGGAAATGCTTAGTTATCAGTCACAATCATGCACACTACCGGTAACACACAATACTGCTCACTAATTTGCCGACCGTCAATGAATTTTATCATATATAAAGAGAACAGCAACTGACTCATGTAGTGCTTATCAAATAGCATTAAATTCACTACAAACCACAATAATATAAGTCGCAATCGCTATATATAACCCGTCTCTCTAACCTGTAGTGTATCAAGAAAATTGGGAAATTTGGGTTCTTTATAGATGTTCTCCAAATAATATTCAACCAAAACACAACAGTAAACAGCAGTATAATAATGTATGTTGAACCGATAATGTAAGACTGAATTGAGATAAGATAACAGTTATATGCTCTATAATTTAAGCCTACTAATGTTTCTTCTAAAGTATGAAAACGAGTTGACTCTAGAGCCGGTGTTCCTGGCCTAGATAGGAAAAACACAACAGTATCAAGAAAAACAGTAAGACTGAACACTCCTAGTATGATCTGCCAAAAATATCTCCACATCGACAGAAAAAATCGCTCTGATTGGCTGTTAAGCTAAACAAAGAACCATGTGTCCAATGGCCGTTTCCATGTCAGCAACCAGCTGTTAGATGTCGTAATCTGAATCATCAAGGCTAAGCTGTGCAAGGGTATTTGGTGCATTGCGGGTTTTTTGCCTTACCATGTCCGCCAAAGCACGTATATAGAAGAATGACTTTTATGTCCGTTAAAACACCTATAACGGTACCTTGCGGGCGAGGGGGACTGAGTATATCCGCAAAAGCTTTTACAGTTAACACTGCCTCCTTAAACAGAGATGGAACTGTACCCATAGACAATGACATATTAATAATACAGGTAATAAGAGGCAGCAGCAGATTGATGGACAGCTTGACCAAGCTCGTCGGCATCGGGTCGCGCGGACTCGTTTTAGATTTCGAGTTATTTATAAGTTCCTTCGTCTCCTCAGTGGAAATTTCACGGAAAGAGCTAAATCCTTGATCCGTAACCGTTGGGGTGTTAAAAGCCGCCGGGTCACCCAGTCTATCTATCCCCGATTAAGGGGCATATTAATGACAAATACATACATACGTAAGGATACTTCAACACGTTTGAGGGGCGTCGCGCAGCATGCGAAGTTGTGCAAGTTTGAAACAAGTTCGATTTGATCTGGAGTCAAAAGTTCGAGAGGTATTTGCCCGTAACTTTCAAAACTATTGGAACTTTCTCTCTAGTATGCCCATTCAAAATTTGGTTGAAAATGAATAAAATCTTCAAAAGTTATTTACGAATGAATTTTTCATTACAGACAAACAGACAGACAGACGGGCGGCATGAAATTTTGCCCTATTTACTAATTATAATCGTGCGCTAAGGCTCCCCCTGAATGCGTGGCACGCCCCACAATGGGAAATGTAGAAGCTATCATGTCCGTTTTGGGGCCCCAGATGTAAATCCTTACCTCACGGTTTGTTATTTCTCTGACTGGCAGCGCAACAGCCCCTATACTGCTATAGTAATTAACTGCTCTACTGCTCAGAGTTTAAAAACCAATAACTGTAGTTCAATGGTAGTGAATGTAGTAATTTTAATGATGACCCCTCTGTAAAATTATATGTAAGGCCGTGTTCACACTACCGAGTCAAAGTCAAAAGACAAAATGTAAAACACATCACATTTTTTCTAGAATGCCCATATGTATTATATTAG
Organism: Nemertoderma westbladi; assembly: GCA_032718475.1. Taxonomy (NCBI): domain Eukaryota; kingdom Metazoa; phylum Xenacoelomorpha; order Nemertodermatida; family Nemertodermatidae; genus Nemertoderma; species Nemertoderma westbladi. The sequence goes on along the minus strand of JAUCBJ010000842.1, from coordinate 1,706 downwards.
GCCTATGTAAATGTATTATTATTTAGTATTGCTAGCTATGTAGCTATATTTATGACTCTGACTTTGACTCTAACTTTATGACTTTGCCTCGGTAGTGTGAACGCGGCTTAAACCGCGATTTCACAAGTACCCATAGAAATCTATTTCATTTTTTCGTTTTTGCTCTTTTTTTTACAATAATCAAGTCTAACGAATTGCTAACTAATAATAGCTGACGATGATTGATAAACGAGAAAAGAAAAGATCCAGAGTTTTAGGTTGCATCAATTAATCATTTTCATTTCTTGTGGGCTCTCTTTTTTATGTACATGTCTATGATACTGGGGTTAATGAGCTCCAAACACTCAAGTATAACAACCTTGGCACGATTGGTCTTAAGGCTCTATGCAGCAATCATATTTTACTTCGGCCAAAATTGTATATTTATATCTGGGAGCACAGATTCAGAAACTTGATTTTCCACAAAGGTGTCAGGAAATCAATAGCCTGTCATTGTTTAGGAGACATTAAAAGTGGTCCTTCCAACCTTTGAAGCGACCAGCTGGAGATTCAGCCTTCGCCTTAACCTTGGATGTTGGTCTTCCTAGTCAGCGAGTTAATAGATTTCCATGCCTGGGCTGACAACAAACAAAGAACTACAGGTGGACTTGCAGTGACACTGGTGCAATATAGATTGGACGGACACTGTTCCAGGACATTGAATTAAGTCAATGTATTATTACTTGATATTGTGTATTTAATAATATTTGATAGAATAATGCACCGCACCGATGCGAGCTGTAATGCTATTTAACCGTTTACTCCACCAGTAACTTAGTAAACTTTCACCACAATTACTATATTTCACTTTCACTAGTCTCTATGATTAGAATTATTTATCATGCACATCCATATAAGGCATTGATTTGTGCATAGTCTACAGCTGATGGCGATGTATTCCGCTTTACTGGCTCACCTGTAGCAACTGAGGTAATTGTTGGTAGACCATTTTAACTCCAATGGTATCCAGGATAATACATTATTGATTTGATATCATACGGACTCCCTGCATATATATGAAAGTTTAAATATCTTAACTTAACTGAACTATAACAATTCAAAATTATTTACAATTTTAAAAATTTATATATATATATATATATATATGTATATTCCTCGCAGCTTTTAGGCCACTGGTCCCACTGAGAAAGATATGCGGTATGTATAAGAAATAGTTATACATGTATATAGTTGACAAAGTTTAGCGTCATCTAGCGGGTAACTATGAAATTTTCTATGTTATATACATATATATATATATTTTGAATGCGCAATTAGGCCATTATTAAATAATTGAATAGGGTGCCTATATTACATAGGATGCTTAATAGATTTATTAATGAGGTATTTTGTTTGAATGAAGTTCGTAACCATTGTGTGTTGGTCGTGTTTGTTTGTTTGGGTGGGGTTGGGAGGGGGGTGGGGGTGTATACATGTAAAAGAATGAGCCGCCAAGGTGTGCTGAGAGATAAGACGAATGGAGGTGTCGACTAGGGCAGGGATGAATTTATATAACCACTGGTGTTAATCTAAAAACATTTCGTTTTGCAATATAGGATATAATTTTTGTAAAATTTTGAAATATTACCGCCCCCTTTAATATTTCTAAATGTTCTAAAAATTATAGCACTACAGTAGTGATGCAACGGGAATCTGGCTTCTAATTG
>JAUCBJ010000841.1:0-55981 GCA_032718475.1 Nemertoderma westbladi | reverse complement strand
TAATGTATTCAAATTGTTGAATTTATATGACATATACACTAGCTGTATCTAATGTGATCTAGATAATTTTGGATAAGCATTGTACAGACTATTTTTCAAATATCTGGGCGTCAAGTGTATTACTTAAACCGAAACTGCGTACTTACAAGTTATTTAAAACGAACTTTAAGACAGAACTTTATGTTAAGTCAAAAATCAACCACAGTGAACGGTCAATCATGGCGCAGTTTTCGGTCCGGTGTTTTGCTGTTGGGTATTGAAGTGGGTCGATATCAGGGCAAACCCTTAGAAGATAGAATATGTTGTCTATGTAAGTCGGGCGAAATTGAAGTCGAAAGTCATATTTTGTATAAATGTGACGCCCTAGATAGGAGTCTCAGCCCGTTTCCTTTCCACCTTGTCTCCCCTGACCAGTATTCCTTTCCAACAGGTCTCCCCTGACCAGGTTTCCTTTCCACCTGGTCTCCCCTGACCAGGTCTCCTTTCCACCTGGTCTCCCCTGACCAGGTTTCCTTTTCATATAGGCAGCTTGGTCAGTTATCACTGAGTATGCAGACTGTGTATGTAGTATCACTGAGATGGCCTTGTCTGAGCCACTGCACTGAGGACTGAAAGTATGCACCACACCGCAGGTGTAAAAGCTTTTGCTGAATTGCCCGGTTATTTTTCCTTATTTTTCCCGTAAAATACTCTGTAGTTGGTTTAATAGGCGTAAGAGGCCGTATTATTGCTGTATCGGTGTTTTTAGAGGATCTAAGAGCTATTTCTTCCGTATGTGTACTGTGGAAGGCATAGTTGATGATTCTATGGCAATTCCGTGACGCAAAAGGGGCGAGATACTCTTGAACAGTAGTTACTATGACGACGGTTAACAGCTGATATTCATACGTGTCGATTTTCTTTGTTCTACGGCGTCTCTCAGTTCAGTCAACCAATCAGAGCGTTTTTACTGCTCTTGTACAGAAATTTCCTAGAAATCACGCAATGCTTTATGGGCAGTGTTATCATTCAGTCCTGAGCCAAGGAAGAACGGCTTTGGAATATTTTGTGCTTTTCTGCTTTAGCCTAACACTAGTAGGCTTAATTATAAGGACATATATCCGTTATCTGGGTAACTCACTGCATGTTAACACTGGTTAACTGCCCATACTGTGCAACTTAACTTAACATTACTGCTTTGCTGTCGGTTATTCATTATATTTGTTGATGAATTATTATATTTGGAATAACGAGAAATAACCCCGAAACCCAATATTCTTGATATACCGAAGGTAAGAGAGAAAGGTTACATATAACGATTGTGACTTATGTTAAAGTGGTTTGAAGTGAATCTAATGTTATTTGATAGACCCTACATGATTCGGTCCGTGTTCCTTTTATATGTGACTAAAATCAGTGAAGATCGGCAGATCAGTGTGCAGTATTGTGCAGCATTGTGTATGAGTGAGACTGATAACGAAGCATTTCCTAAAGAATGCGCCATATATGTGAATTGTAACTAAGCCATATCGTTGCGAGTAGTTTAAGTCATAGCTCTGTTTATATAGATAGAGCGCCACGTCCTAAAGGAACTGTTAATATTTCCCGAAGGTGAATAATATTGTCAGAGATTATATAATACTGTCAGTCGAATAATACATTAGGCTTACATAGCAATACGATTAAGCTGTCGAAATCAATCTCCCGGGTATATCCAACGGGTGAATGATCGCGCACAGATTGGTTTCAACTAGTGTAGTGAATCAAATACTTGTCAGAGGCTAAAAGCGATTTATTATCTAGAAGACATCCTAATTTGGCGGGTTAAACTGCCAAAGGTCTGAAAGCGCGAACAATAACGGATATAGCTTCTGTATTGCAGTAGGCAATAAAGCTGAAGTACCGGCAACCGGTACCCAGTAGGCCTGACTACCTAACCACCCGGACCGGTACCTACAGCAGTACAGGTACAGCAGTATTATTCGATTTTGATAATTATATACCGGTAGGCCTTAATAATTAATCAGGGACTGCAGCCCTGGTTTTTTATTGAGATTTTTACTTATTTCTGTCAAGTTTTATTTGTTTGTAGGCCAGTATTGAACAGAAGGCGTGTAAGCCTGATCAGATTGTACAGACAATTTGTAGGCTGAGCTGTTGTCTGATTGTTGTTAAGTCTGAACGGATTGCAGTGTGTGTAGAGCCTCTGTCCGATAAAGAACGGTTAGGAAGTAGGGGCAGCCAAAGCTGTAAGGTAAACCCCCATCTAAAGAATAAGTCGTACTACTGGGTTAGAACGCATACTACCTAACCATTTCGGAGTCTGCATGTCCTGTAGTTTATTTAGGCTTGAGAGTAGTCTGCCATCGTTTAGTCTGTACTTTGTTTGTGTAGTCTGTACAGGTAGCGTATAATATTTATTTAGATAATTTGTAGGCTGGATAGTTGTCTGGCTGTTATTAGGTCTGAAGGATTGCAGTGTGTGTAGAGCCTCTGTCCGATAAAGAACGGCTAGGAAGTAGGGGCAGCCAAAGCTGTAAGGTAAACCCCCATCTAAAGAATAAGTCGTACTACTGGGTTAGCACGCATACTACCTAACCATTTCGGAGTCTGCATGGCCTGTAGTTTATTTAGGCTTGATAGTAGTCTGTCAGTATTTAGTCTGCATTTTGTTTGAGTAGTTTGTACGCCCCAGGTAGCACAAATACGTAAATTTACGGTAAATTTACGTTCATTATTCGTCCAGACGTTCTGGATTTATGTTCATATGACGTTGTATTTCTCCCATAAGATGCTATTGATGCTAAACGTTCAATAGTTCAAAGTTGGCCGTCAGAAGTACCGTAATATGAACGGGCAATTGAACGTAAAAGAGACCACAGGCAATCTATGTTCAAATGACGTGTTCACTAGACGTTCATTTCTGGTGTGTTATAGGTCCATATTAGGTTGAATAAACGTAAAAATTTAACGTGAGACCAACCAATCACTGTTTGTTGGTGCATGTTCTGTGTAGAGAGGGGAGGGGGGGAGGGGGGGGGGGGGGGGGTTAGCCTACCTTATCCAATCCCTACACCCTATCCTACGGCCCTACACCTACAATACCCTATACATTTAGAGAAGGAAGCATCAGAGTATATATGAAATTATTTAATCGATAGTGATATAAGAGTATCCATGATATATTATGGTGATGATCCACAAATTCGCATTGGATTAGTTAGATTTCTGTATTTTATCTTATTTCCAGCCAAAATAGATTATTCATATTGATGAATCTTAAAAAAATTCATTAATTTTATGACCTTATAATTGATATTTGAAATTTTTTATCTATGCAATAAGGCAATAATACATACAAAAAGCAATTGAAACGTAAGAAAGGTTTATATAATATGATAAATTTGTAAAATAAAAAATAATGTTTTGCGATTAAAAAAATTACCCTACGCATGATAGAAGTTTGAACATTCCAACGCCCATATATCCGATTTATCTCAACAAAATGTAATGGTATTTGGTCAGTTGGTATCAAAATAGACAAACTTTTGCGGTTTTCTTTGTTTGTTATTTTCTTGGTTCAATAGGCCTAATATATTCTAATAATTTTATTACAATTTTTCGTGACATACGGTACTAGTGTATTAGCTTTAGTAATCAGTAGAATCACCTTTGTCTAATTTTGATGTTATTTGTTGTTTAAAATGTTTAAAAATGCGTCAGCATTGTATTGGTTATCAATGTTTTGTTGTGTGAATAATTTTTCGATTACTTAAAGTAATTGTTTTGTATTGAGAATGAACCATTAGTCCAGATATAACTAAGCGGAACCACACCAACCATACAAGGAATAGGCTAACCAACATAAAAAATAATTGCACAATAATAAATAGTCAGATAATTGTATCACGAACAAGTTTGAACATGCCATTGACATAACAAGTTAAAGTAAATTATGTTTGAACGTTCATAAATGTTCAAACAACGTACATATTTAGGTACAAAGAAATGAACGCATAACTGGACGCAATTTGAACGTTCAATATTTGTTTGTTTTGGTACATATTAAATTTCTTTAAAGTTAGGACGTTAAATTACCTAATGTGAACGTCACAATTTGGTAAATTACTCACAACGTCAGCAATTGTTACCTATTTTGAACAATATTTCATTGATGTTCAGATTCGCATAAAAAAAGTACCAAATATGAACGTTCAATTTCTTTCGTGGACGTCCTGTGCTACCTGGGGCGTAGCGTAATATTTATTATTCAGAGTTTATGCGATTATTCGCAACATTCATTCCCCAAGTTTGTTCCTACGGTAATTGTGTTTGTTATACATACCGTTATAGTTAAATTAACCCCGGTACTACACGGGCTGCTTGGCGTAGGTAAAGACTGGTGATTTTGTGCACCGGTCACTCCAGCAGATGCCGTGGTTCTTTTAGCTGTTCAAGTATATTTAACTACTGATTATCTGTTGTACAAGTACTCGTACCTAATTTAGGGTTTAGTGTACAGTGCTTTCCGAAAGTAATTAGTGTAGGCATTATATTTGTGTTGTAAAGTGGTTGATAGGCACGTTCGATTAGCTCTATTAACTTCTAGGTAGGGACACTCCTGCACTCCGTGATACATAACGTAGTACCTATAGCGATACGGCTATAGGTCGTCAGGCGGTGGTATTTTCCTATCTGGACAACGCAGTGTATTTACTACTACTTATTATTTTCAAATACCGTAGTACCCTGTCCGTTGTAATAACCAGATTTCTAACCCTTTGTTAGGCTGGTTTGTAGACTTCTTGTAAAATTACCCTGAAAATTCGTATTTTGTGTTTTTTGTAAATTTTTGTGTTTATTTAGAGATTGTAATCTCACCCGAATTGTACGTAATTTGTAGTATTAAGTAACTTAGGTAAATTAGAATTATTTGTTTTAGTGTCCTATAAGTAACACTTCACTGAAAGCGCACCGCTTTGTGTAGTGATTATTCCCCAGAAATAATAACATTTATTTCAAACATTGACAAAACCCATTAAAACGGGTATATATATATATATATTATAAATCAAATCTAACGATTTATAAATAGTAGGCCTACCATACAACCATTAGGTCTCAATATCAGTTGGACTACTGCTCAAATAACGGTAATAAAGTAAGTAAAGTAACCAAGTAACCCTAAAATTCAGAAATTCAATTATTTAAAATAATTGATATACCGGTATTTACGATAGGCCTATTATCTTTATTTCTATAAATTTAGGCTGAAATTATACCGGTACTTTATAATTAATTCTAGTCCAGAATTATACTTATATATACTACAAACTGTAAGCTGTATACCGGTATTCCCGATAGGCCTATTATATATTTATATATATTTGTGCTAAAATTATACCGGTATTCTGTGATAAACCTAGTCTGTAATAATACTTATATATACTATAAGCATACCGGTATTCTAATATATTATATATATCACGCTACACTGAGTAGCAGTATCGGTAATTAATTACTAGGCTAGCAGTTAATACTGAATTACTAGACTTACTTAGACTGTAATATAGCAGTAGGCATTCAACTGTATCCATAAACATGTCTGATACTAAGCAGAACCTGTCAGACAGTTTATTAGATGTAACTATCTGTGACTCAGATAGAGGTGTAGAACCGTCTAGACCTAAGTTCAGTTTACCTCCTACTGTGAGGAAGATCATCCCTCCAGTAGTAATAACAGAACCTAGGCTGGTCCAACATCGTAGGTCTATCATAGGCACTCGAGCTCAGGTCAAGCGGGACCAAGAAGCAGCAGAACAGCAACAACCCGCGAGCCAAGAACTTATTTCTCAACGGCCCAACAGCTCCAGTAGTGAGGATACTGTAGAGCTGACACCCGAACGCGGAGCAAAGATGATGGATGCGGTTTATTCGGATCCCCTTCTCATCCTTCCTGCAGCCGTACTCACTAGGTTATTGATTGCGGTGGAAGAACACCAAATCGATTGGGCGAGAAGTCAGCGATCAACTAAAGATAGTTATGCGGGATACACGAGGGAAGAACTGAAGTCTATTGTCGAGTCGCAATGGAACTTCCCCGGACCCGGACTCCCGTTTGATTTATCAGAAGCTGCCTGGGAAGACATACACCGGATGGGAGTAGCCAAGGAAACCATAGATCCAGCTGTGTGGAAGAGGTCCGCAGCCGGATACGCACAGGGATTCTTCAGCTCTATGGAGCGAGTAAAAGGACAACTGTTTCAACAACCACAAGGACCTCAAGAGCAGGGACAACTGCTTTATCAAGTTAGAGAAAGAATTCTACGAATCAGGCTAATATTATCGGCCTTTGAGGAGGCTTCTAAACGAAGACAAGACACGTCGTTGCAAGTTGCCGTAAAGACTTGGTTTCAACGGGTGAGTCTCCAGGTTCAAGGAACAGCTCAGTGGAAAGCTCAGCTGGAGGAGCGCTCAACCCATGGAGAATCAACAGACGCTACTTTTTCCCAAGTGGAAAGTGAAGCGACGGCAGAGAAGCCGCATAAGAGGGATGCCATTGACATCTATCTGTCAGACTATCAACGTTTTTTAGGTGATGAAGAGTTGAGGAGAAGGTTAGATGGACTTAGCCCTAATAGTGAAGGAACTCAGCGTGTGTTGGATGCCATCGATGCGGAAATGTTAGCTGCGAATCAAGCTAAATTTGATGAACAACTCCGCATCACAAGAGTTCAAGAAGAACAAGTAAAGGAAAAACGTATAGAAGACAGAAAGACAGCGGCAGTGGCAGCAGCAGTGGCAGCGGGAGAAGCAGAAAGAAAAGCGGCAGTGGCAGCGGCAGAGGCAGAGGCAGAAGCCGAAAGAAAAGTGGCAGCGGCAGCGGCCGAAGCGGAAAGAAAGGCGGCTGTAACAGCGGCCGAGGCAGTAGCAGAAGCAGAACGGAGAGCTTCCGAAGAAACCACCCAATTAGAATTGGAAAACATTCAGGAGAATCAAGACTGCATAAATAAACAGTTAACAGCTAGTAATATGCAGATGATGAGTCGATCTACTCCCAAACGACAGGGATATACATCATCTGAGGAAGGTGATACCACCGATACTGAAGGCAAAGGAAATAGATCTCGTCTAAGCAGACGTAGAAGAACATCCCACCGTCAGAAATTGCCTGATTTGCCTCCAGCTGTTAGAAGGCAACTAAATAGCACCAACTTAGGTAGTACAGAACCCACAGACCAAATAATTAAAATAGAAAGACTCCCTACTATAGTAGATGAGCCTGAAATAATTAGGCCTGTTCTTGAAATCACCCCTTCGTTAATAGACACACCTGTGCTCCCTGAAGCTACCTCTAAATTCCCTCTGCATAGCACTAAGCTAACTGTGCCCAGTAGAACTGCCCAGGAGACAGTTCAGGTCCTGGACCCCGAGCGAAATATTCATGATTTGTCGCCCGTTGTCCCTCGTCCGCCCGCTACAACGTTGGCGACTCCCGCTTCGGCGGTCGAATGGGTGGACGAGAGACGGCGGGGGATGGATCTCCTGCTCGGGCAGATGCAGGAGACTGTTCAGCATTTCAAGGGCACAGTAAGGGAAAGTAGGCTAGAGTTGCAAAAGGTGCAGCAAAGTATCGCGTTAGAACGCGATAAATTAGTGAACACACAAAAGGGTATACCACCACCCCCTGTAACAATGTGTCAACCTGTTAGGTCTGAAGTATCCCATGCGCAAGGTGTGGAGCCTACATGCATCTATACTGCTAGCGAAGTAGAAACTCCTATAGTAAACCCTATTAAGGGTAATTATAAACCTGTTGATAATGATATCTCATCTAGACTTGATAATAATCCGAGAAAATTATATACCGATAATTCTCTATTCAATAATACGATGGCTCAAGAAAGTTTTACACGCCAAATGGCTAGAACCGAAGCCCGACAAGCGGTAAAGGTTGGAGAGATCGTCAAGTTCAATGGAGATGAGATGAAATGGTTACCTTTTAATGAATATTACAAAGATAACATACAGAACTCTGTACTATCTAACGGAGAGAAACTTAGATTCCTCATCGAATGTTTGGAAGGACCTCCCAAGTCAATGGCGTTAAAATTTATTGGACATCCAGATGGATTAAGACAAGTTTGGGATACACTAAACATCAGGTATGGTAATAGGAATAACATAGCTGGGTATTTGTATGCAAAGTTGGTAGCGCCCCGAAAGTTTATTAGCAGCGGGATTATAGAGTTTTCCGATGAAATTCAGGAGATCTGCAGACAATTAGATTGGCTAGGTAAGTCTCATGAGTATCAGAGTGCTATGGTTATTAGAGCAGTGGCTTCTACTTTACCGAAGGGTGGAGTAGGTACACGCTGGGACAAGAAAGTGTTATACATGATGGAACAACAACAACGAGACCCTACCATGGCTGATCTCATGTCATTCTTGGATAGCGAGGTGAAATTACAGCTCATAAAGCAGTCCAGAGAGAAGACAGCGGAAAGTAAGGTAAGTGAGAAACCCGTTTCTAGGAGAAGGATAACACCAGTATGTTATACCGACGACGGTGAAAGCCAAACTTCTCAAGGAGAGGACAGCGGGAAAGACACTGACAGATCTTATTATGTCAATAAAATGCCTAAAGATCAGGTAAGTAAATCCAAGTCTCGACCCAATGACAGAAGGGAACCGGTACAAAAAACCCCTCCTACGTCTCCTAAAAGAATTCAGGTGAGAAAGCCCGAGGAAAGAACAAGTGTGCACCACATAGCACAGGTTAAAGTAAGTAACATCAAGCCGAAATGTGTGCTGTGCGACGGGCCCCACCGTTTAAATGCGTGTGATAAATTCCTGAGGAAATCACTAAAGGATAGACGTGAAGTCATGTGGGATAAGTGGTTGTGTTATAATTGCCTCAGACGAGGACACCAACGGCGAACCTGTTACTCCGACGCAAGGTGTGCAAAGTGCGGCGCAAAACATCATATCTTGTTGCACACGGAATTCGAACGAAACAGCCCGAGTCAGGTAAGTGAGTCCGAACTACATGTCCAATTCAGTGATGTGAACGACACTGATCAATCTGAGATGGAAGGATTCTATACGGACGAGTTCTCCGACCAAAACGAATCCTGTTACCTAATAAACACCACCGCAGTGTATCGAGCACTCGTGCATGAGAAAGACACAGACAGCGACCTTACCTTAACTACTTCTGATCAACAACCATCTTGGAAAGCGCCAACTTCCAATATAGGAATCCGAGAATTTCCTGTAGTCCAGTTACGGGTCCACGGACCTCAGAAGAGCTATATAGTGAACGCCCTCCTGGACTCCGGTAGCACAGGAACATTCATCGATAAAGAACTAGCCGAAGTCATCTTTGCTGGACAACCCAAGTTCCGAACCAAGCTAAACATGTCAGGGATCATGCAGGTTTGGAATTCTACTGTAGCTGCCGACTATTATATAGGTGAGTTGTCCACTCCACAGGATAAACTAGGAGAATACAGTATAAGGTCAGTCAAAATGGTGGCAATAAAGAACTTCGCTACCACCCAAGTGGAACCTTATAATTGGGACGAAGATGATCATGTCCAACAACTTAACATCCCTAGATTCGACACCGATTATCCTGGAGTACAAATATTAATCGGTCAAAACGCGCATGAGGCGCTGGAGACATTGGAGAAACGACCTGCTCAACCGCAACCACTTCAGACCTATGCGGTAAGAACTAGAGTAGGTTGGTACCTTACTGGACCTTCCCGAAGAACGCTCAGAGAAAGACTGCTTCAAGATCGCGTCCGCCAGGTGAGTGAATGGGAAGATGATACTAGTGAGGGAGACGACCCAACTGAGGGAACACCATACTCCTCAGATAATGACGATATTAGCTCCAATGTAGATCAATGGAGATATTGCCCCAAGAAGTTTAATCCAACTGACATCGCTTCCAGAGGAGCAACTCCTCAAGAACTGACAGATACTACAGACCGGTTAGGTGAACCCGACTTCCTGAGTAAGGAGGATGAATGGCCTCCCCATCTTACTCCGACTGAGATTAGACCAGCCAAGGGAGCGGAGAAAGTCAAACCTAAAACCCGGACGGGTGGAGCGGAGTTATTTGAACCCGGGATAGATCTGTCGGTATTACATATTGCCAGGGACGACGCCGTGGATCTGGACCTCCCCACCGCGAGTGGATCCTTCATGAAGATCAGAGAGAGCGATTGGAGCTCTGGAACATCAGACGTCTCGCAGGGACTCTCACCTCTCCTGCAGGGAGCGACGGACCACTATAGCTCCTGGAATCGGCTTTGTAAGGCCGTCGTGTACTTAGAGCGATGTTTCTATCGTCACTATTCCAGGACGAAGAGGAAACCTGGAATTGTATTCGGGATGCAGCGACTCAATCGCCCAGCTGGTCGTTTGTGTTTACCGGAAGGGAATGGAGGACTCTCCGGAAACTGTGGAAGGCAAGATTCTCTTCCCACGACCACCTCCCTAATCCTTCAAACATCTAGGGACTCCATAACGTAACAACATATGGAGTGGGTGTGTGACTCTATTATTTTATATTATTTTATTATTTTTATATTTATGTATGTATTACTATGTAATTTTATTATAATCGTTTTATTTAATTTAGTAGAATCTTATTTAGCGATTATTTAGTAGAATAGTGCAATATATTCGTGTTTATTGCATACGTAATTACTTATATTATATTTAGTGCGACGGCGAGAAATAATTCTTTTCCTCCTTCCTTACTGTCCGTATTACATTACAAATACGTAACTACAGTAAGATGAAATGTCCGTACTTATTAAAGTACAATAAAGCCACTACTATATTCAAGTATTATTGGTAGGCAGAGTATTAGGAATGCAAAGTTCAGATCCTCGTGTCTCGGCTAAACCAAGCTCTGGGTAGACCTTGGAAACGACTTGCCTCTTCACACTGACATTGCTTCGTGCGATATTGCTCTCATACCGTATATTAAATAATACATATAGTAGCGTGATGTCCCTTTAACAGTAGCGTATAACGCAAAATAAATCTGTTAAACCCTTTGACCATCTGTAATTCTAGTCGATTAAGATATCGCGGCACCCACCGATATACTTGAAAGACAAAATTCTAGAATCAGTGGTTAACGTCCCCAGACAAGTTCTGGAATAAATCGGTGCCCATCTCAAATATTAATTATTTAATATTTGCAAATCTAATAAATCAAAATCTGTAAAATTCAGATCCTTCAACAATTCTAGTCAATTAAGATATCGTAGCATTTACCGATATTCTTAAAAAGACAATTGTCATAGAATTAAGGATCTTGTGTCCCCAGACATGTTCTAGAATCAAAATATGTCAATTTAATTATCAAATAATAAAATTTCAGGGAATAAATTTAAATTCATGCCTTTTAATGAATTTAATAAATTGCCATTTTTACGCAATTTATAACATTCCCAAAATTCCATTAATTAATAGATCAAGGGAGCGGAGATTTATCTTATTATGCGTATGAGTGTGCGAAAGTCTCCCAAACATAGTCAATAGCCGATAAAATTCATAAAGTCATGTATAAAACAGGACATTGACCATTAAAGAATTACTATTAAATAACATCCCAGATCTGTATGCATTGGAATTACCCTAATTCTACCGCTAGCTTTGCATAATGTCACCATAGCAACAACCACGCTAGAATTAGAATTGAGTTAAAAGAACAATAGAAAGCTTGTCCCATTGAATAGCATAGGGAATAAATAGCGCACTGCTAGTATCCAAGGATACATAATAATACAGTGACATTCTGGAAGGCATTGACTAACGGACAAATGGCCCGAGTGTGTGTAATTTGTGACAAGTTGTGTGTGTGGTATTTGTGAGTTTATAGGCGAATGTTACTACTAAGGTGTGTTTACAGTAGCGAGTCGCAATTGTGAAAGTAACCCTAACTCTCCAGTAAGAACCTGAGGTGTATCTAAGCCTTTGGGACGGACAGTCGAGTGACTTGTGCCGGTTGTCGTTGTCGTTGTGCGGCTACGTCGTTGGCGAAAGTACAGCGGCGACGACACATCGGCGCTGAGGATCTCGCACTGTCCGGGGGCTGATTGGGGTAGGCAGCGACGCTCGCTAGCCTAAATATAAGCTCATTATAATATTAATAAACTCATATATAGCAGATATGACGGAGTTGATAGAAGATGGTCTTGGTATCAGGGAGCGATATACTCTACTTTCAAGCGTTTGTTGATAGCTTGATACGCGGTGATACTAGTCCAACTACTACGAAGGATGATGGTCGTTATATCGAACCTACGATTTCCTGGAAGTAACTTACGCGTGAATTGGACTATGGAAAATTCACCGCTCGCTACACGCATTGTAATGGTACGTATATGGACTTCTTAACCATTGGCCATTCTATCGATTTACACGATACGGACTATGTCGAACATATCCTACCCAGAGGAGTCGAAACGATAAACCAAAATTCTAATGCGAAAATCCTATTCGAAATCGACTCGAAAGAAAAGACATTAAAGAAACAAATAAACGCGGTAACTCCAACATATATTTGGAATTCTTGATAGAAGCATTGTAACAACAAATAAATATCATCCGCGTTTCCCCTACCAGACGTGCGTCTTTGGTATTATTACGATAAATGCCCTAGACCCAGCCAATAAACGGAAAGACATAAACATCCACGGAAACGTTGTGTTAAACACAGTTGTGCTCGTTATATTTACTGGAGTTTCGAGCGAAACTTGTTTGACGTATCACCTATGCTCACTCGGCTCGAACGATCCTGGAGTAAACCTACGATCAGAGTCCCGGAATACTCGGTCAAACCTCCTCATTCCTTAGTTGGACCTCAGACCTGCGATCCTGGTGGTGTCGCGGATCCTTGCGGACTATATTCACTGTTCAAAGATCTAGTGCTACCCTAACAATTAATCGGTAACACTCCGACAGTGATTTCTAGCTAGCCACCCATCTTACCTAGCCGGATTGTGACGCGGACACCTAATATCACTATCCAACCGTATGGTCGTTCCCGTTTAACGCGATACAACCCTTCATCAAGGTGAAGGAGAGCGTTGTACGAAACGAGTTAAACGCTATTCTATAAAGATCAAAAAAGAAACCTGCGTTTGTTCAGATAAACGTAAGTTATAACAGTAAGTCCAATCGATAAACGAATTGGCCTTATCTCAGTTCGATTGGGAAATCTCGAATCTCTAAGAAGATATCAAGCTTAGAAAACCCTATTCTCTGCGAGAGTTTTGGACGAACGTATCCCATGACAAGCGGAGGAAAATCAGCTCGAGGAGAAGCATATCGAAATGGACGAGACACCGACCGTAAACCCAAACCTTATAATGCAATTGTATTGCACCCTTTACCCAGGAGTTATAGCCTTTCCAGTAAAGTGGCTCGCCCCAAAGAGAAAAGGACTCTTGCTGGCCTCTGGAAACTGCGTGAACGCCGTCCGCGCAAGAAAAACTAACTGTTTAGAGTATCTTTATGTTTTAGAAACTGTGATTTTTATATTTTATAGACTGAAAATCCCATTTTCTGGGAGCGGTGTAAAAGCTTTTGCTGAATTGCCCGGTTATTTTTCCTTATTTTTCCCGTAAAATACTCTGTAGTTGGTTTAATAGGCGTAAGAGGCCGTATTATTGCTGTATCGGTGTTTTTAGAGGATCTAAGAGCTATTTCTTCCGTATGTGTACTGTGGAAGGCATAGTTGATGATTCTATGGCAATTCCGTGACACAAAAGGGGCGAGATACTCTTGAACAGTAGTTACTATGACGACGGTTAACAGCTGATATTCATACGTGTCGATTTTCTTTGTTCTACGGCGTCTCTCAGTTCAGTCAACCAATCAGAGCGTTTTTACTGCTCTTGTACAGAAATTTCCTAGAAATCACGCAATGCTTTATGGGCAGTGTTATCATTCAGTCCTGAGCCAAGGAAGAACGGCTTTGGAGTATTTTGTGCTTTTCTGCTTTAGCCTAACACTAGTAGGCTTAATTATAAGGACATATATCCGTTATCTGGGTAACTCAATGTTATCTGCACTGGTTAACACTGGTTAACTGTCCCATACTGTGCAACTTAACTTAACATTACTGCTTTGCTGTCGGTTATTCATTATATTTGTTGATGAATTATTATATTTGGAATAACGAGAAATAACCCCGAAACCCAATATTCTTGATATACCGAAGGTAAGAGAGAAAGGTTACATATAACGATTGTGACTTATGTTAAAGTGGTTTGAAGTGAATCTAATGTTATTTGATAGACCCTACATGATTCGGTCCGTGTTCCTTTTATATGTGACTAAAATCAGTGAAGATCGGCAGATTAGTGTGCAGTATTGTGCAGCATTGTGTATGAGTGAGACTGATAACGAAGCATTTCCTAAAGAATGCGCCATATATGTGAATTGTAACTAAGCCATATCGTTGTGAGTAGTTTAAGTCATAACTCTGTTTATATAGATAGAGCGCCACGTCCTAAAGGAACTGTTAATATTCCCGAAGGTGAATAATATTGTCAGAGATTATATAATACTGTCAGTCGAATAATACATTAGGCTTACATAGCAATACGATTAAGCCGTCGAAGTCAATCTCCCGGGTATATCCAACGGGTGAATGATCGCGCACAGATTGGTTTCAACTAGTGTAGTGAATCAAATACTTGTCAGAGGCTAAAGCGATTTATTATCTAGAAGACATCCTAATTTGGCGGGTTAAACTGCCAAAGGTCTGAAAGCGCGAACAGCAGGCTGAATGAAAGATCTACTGCACCTTATCACAAATTCCAAAAAGTTTAAGGTTAGAAACTGGTAACATCTTTGAAACCAGTACAAACGTATTAACGAATTAATTATGATTATCCATTTAGACTTAATTGTTTCATGTTTTATAGTGTAAATTTACAGGGAGGGAGCTGGGAGGCCATTATTTAACTTTTATTAAAGTTAATTTGAACCAGTAATGATTAACCTTTTCTTTGTAATTTCCTGTGCTGGACCGATTTTCTCTACCCTTCTCTATTCGTTCACAGAAAAGTCCTTAAATTAAATTATTCAGTCGGTACCTTGAGTTAAATTAATCAGTTGTAACAAATCTTATTGAACTGTTGCTGTAAATAATAACAGCATGCTAGAGTTAGCTAAAAACACGCTTGTTATGTTTGAATGAACTAACCGTGATCAATTTGTATAAGTAGATAGGAACTCTGGAAACCCAAACCTCAACAATTTGAGAATATATGAACTTTTGAAACCCCTTTTCAAACACTTCTCCAATAGCCAGTAGCTCTCCCTTTCCCAGTTATGGTGCAAAGAGAGGCTGCATGATGAATTCTTTATCATATCTTTGATATGTTAAAAGAAAGCATTAAGAGACTGCGGTGTATCCGATCTAATTGTTAGGATAGGAAAACCATCACGTGTCCCAAAATCTAACATTTCAGACAGTGTATCCAATACGTGGCCGGGATAACAACACGTTATGTGAGGATCCATTGTGCGAATCCATAGTGCGGATCCATAGTGCGGATCCATAGTGCGGATCCATAGTGCGGATCCATAGTGCGGATCCATAGTGCGGATCCATAGTGCGGATCCATAGTGCGGATCAATAGTGCGGATCCATAGTGCGGATCCATGGTGCGGATCCATAGTGCGGATCCATAGTGCGGATCCATAGTGCGGATCCATAGTGCGGATCCATAGTGCGGATCCATAGTGCGGATGCATAGTGCGGATCCATAGTGCGGATCCATAGTGCGGATCCATAGTGCGGATACATAGTGCGGATCCATAGTGCGGATCCATAGTGCCCACCGGAAGCCTTACCAGACCAGTAACCGGCCTCGATTATGGAGACATTACAGCTCGTAGCACGACTCGCCTGGAGATTACATAATCTGAAAATTGATACACCGCAAGTAAATTCAATGTGAATTCGACTTAACTGTACATTTCTAGTGCAGATGTACTGCGATTCTTTGTTATTACGTACATTTGATGGTATTCAAATAGGAATATATTTTTACGTACATTGTAAATATAATAATAATAATAATAATAATAATGCTACACAATAATAATGTAATGAGGAAATCCTGCCAAGTACCTAACTGATCTAGACTTTGCTGATGACTATCACAGGAGGGAGCCCAACGGCTTAGAACGGGCTGCTTCTAGTTTTGGTCTTTTTGTTAACTCCCAAAAGACCAAAATATTGACAGTTAACTTTGAAAGTCCTCAGCAAGTCTCTGATCGGATGAGCATAAGCTCAAAGGATGGTATGCTTGATGAGCATGTGGACGACTTCTGTTATGGATCCGGAAGTCAGGGACCTTCGAATACGTAAGGGAAAGGCATGGGCAGCATTAAATGGGCTCTCCAGGAATTGGAAGTCACACAGAATTCATCGGTAATTTAAAGTCAGATTATTTAGTACCAGATTGAGTAGTTCCAGGACTCCTCTATGGGAGTCCATGCTGGGCTCTAACTGCTGAGGACACCAAATCTCTGGATGGCACATTCACAAGAATGCTACGCCGGGTTCATTGTGTCAAGTACAATGCACACATCTCCAACCAGACACTATATAACATTGGAGGTGTCTCATTGGTTCCCCCAAGCTTGACACTAGAACAAAATCGCCTCCGCTTTGAGGACATTGCTTTCGCCGTGAGGACCAGCCTGTGTACAATCGTCGTGCTTTGGCAGCCACATGGAGAATATAAGCATAGTGGACAGCCCACGATTTTTGTGAGACGCCTCTTAAAGAACATTGGCCTTGCGAGATGCGGATAGTCTCGCGAAAGTCATGGGGGATAGGGAGTTGTGGCGGTGCAACTTTGTTGACAGTTAATTGACAATATATGTGGAAGTTAAAGAACCAACTAGCTGAGTTTTCCCGAAGATCCAGAAACTATTAGAACCATTAGCCCTGTACTAAGTTTGGGTCCAACAACAAACCTTAGCTTGGTTTCTAGGTCCCAACACGTCATACACCTAGATCCCCTGACATGGATCTAAAATTGAAATTGACTTGGGCAATACTACAATACCAAAATACATACATCACCATGTTTGGGGAAGGTTTAGCCAGTATAAAGAGCAACAATGTCCCTTGTCAAAATTGTCCATCTGCCTCCATTGTCCCTAATAAACTACTATTAAACTAATAATATACTCTCTTTGCTGATTGCTGCACAAACAGTTGCAAACAGTTGCATCTTAATGAGGTTGCATGAAAGTTGAGACAAGGA
The DNA here is from genome assembly GCA_032718475.1 of Nemertoderma westbladi. Taxonomy (NCBI): domain Eukaryota; kingdom Metazoa; phylum Xenacoelomorpha; order Nemertodermatida; family Nemertodermatidae; genus Nemertoderma; species Nemertoderma westbladi. The sequence continues at coordinate 38,678 of JAUCBJ010000841.1, read as the reverse complement.
AGTTTCACATCCCTCCTCCTCCGTGGGTGAGCCAGAATTCATATTATTGCTTTCAATCTTTAGCTAGAAGCCTTTGAAAAAGATGTCTTTGGTGAAATTTCACCAATTATTCTGCAGTTATTCTTCAACCTTATATTGAGTTGGTACCAATATAAAGTTAGCCGTACAAGGATTCCAAAAATGTCAGTTTTGAAAGCCTCATGTATTTGATCACAGCCATCTGAGTGTATAATACATAGGTCACACTTTTCCTCATTCAGATACAGTCCAATGATTAACGCATGATTAACGAAACTTAGAAAAGCTGGAAAGGACTATCTTCCAATTTCTATCAGAGTTTACATAATCTACACTGTATATAATCCACCTTCAACTCAGTTTGGAAGATGGCTAGCTTTCGATGGAGACCTTCACAAAATTCCAAGACGGCCAGAGGATCACATTGCTTGAAGCCATCAGCTGATAGTACGATGTTATCGCCGAGGATTGGAGGAATAAAGTGCCTTCATAACATAGATTGAAAGGTAGGCCAGAGCTTCTTCAGCAAGGCATTCTGCAACATGGTCCCTTCTCATCGAGATAAATGCAGATAACAGTTCATCTGTAAGATACTATGTCCTGCCTTGGTAGTTTACAATTAAATATTTATTTAATTACGAATTAAATTTATTTATTTATCAAGTACGTTAAGTAAAGAACGAGCCCAGTATCTGTAGGCTTGCGATACCACGCCGTTGAAAGAGCATAATCAACCCGAGTGAGAACCAAATCAAGAAAGGACAAGCGGCCCTCCACCTCCATCACAAGGGTACACTTGCGATTAGGATGGAGGGCATTCACCTCTCTCAGCTTCTCAGTAGGGTCGTTGCTGCCAACGCTAAATACGTCATTGACATATCTATCACTAAGCTTAGTGCCCGCAGCATTCCTCCCGTCGAACTGTGACAGAAAGATGTTGGCGAGTACGAGGCCCAGTGGAGACCCCATAGTGACACCATCTTTCTGACAGATGTAGTTTGATGTATTGATGATGTAGACAGATGAGCGACGGAGGTCTGATTAGGATGAGAAGTTTAGGTGGTGGGTTGGGAGCCAAGGGACTCCCTTAGTAAACGTTAGTGGCACAGTTCGGTGTGAGGATGGAATAGTCCTACCTGAGACTGTTGAGTCGGTGCTCAGACTTGGGGCCAAGAATCCAGTCAAAACCAAGTTTGACACCATACTCTTTTACTATCATGTGGACTACTTCACCCACACCACCGAGGCAGACAAATTAAGTGTGTCCCACCATGCTCAGATCTACGCTCGGTTAATGCGTCTTCAGAGCCAGTCTGATGCTGTCGCTACAACCGAAGCAGCAGGGTTTGATTGCGCCATTCGACAAGAGGAACGGGTACTGAATTATGAAGAAGGAGTCGTACCTCACCAAGGCAGCCTCGATCATCGCCGACCCGACTAAGTTTGGTCCCCCTCCCGGTCGTCCCAGTGCTATAAAGATAGATGTTTGCCGACGAAGGGTGGAGGTTATTCGTGATGAGGTCAGGAGCATTGTGGGCAAGGAGAATGGGGAACTCTTAGCGAGGTTACTACCTCGTAAGGATGCCACTCCTCCTAGACTTTATGGCCTCGCCAAAGTCCACAAGGCTGGTTCCCGCTATGTCCAATAACCTCTATACCTGGCAGCATATGCCATCCTATTGCTGGATTTCTCAGAGATATGTTGGATGTGCTAGCTACTACGGCATGCTGCATTGCAGCTGCATTTTTAAGAATGCTGTGCCGGCTTATCGACAAAATTGCACCGCCACAACTCCCTATCACCCATGACATTTGCTAGATCATCCGCATCTTCAAGGCCAGTGTCCTTTAAGATGCGTCTCAAGAAAGTCATGGGCTGTCCACCATGCTTATTCACTCCATGAGGCTGCCAAAGTACAAGATTATGCACTGGCTGGTCCTCACGGCGAAAGCAATGTCCTGCAAAGCGGAGGCGATTTTGTTCTAGTGTCAAGCATGGGGAACCAATTAGAAACCCACAATGCTGCATATTGTATGTTTGGAGATGTGTCCCTTGTACTATGACACAATTAATCCGGCATAGCATTACTGTGAATTTGCCAACTAGATATTTGGTGTCCTCAGCAGTTAGAGACCAACACGGCCTCTCATAGAGGAGTACTGGTACTAAACTGACTGCTGGTATAAATAATCGGACCTTAACTTTCCGATGATATTCTGTGTGACTTCCAAATCCTGGAAAGCCCATTCAATGCTGCCAATGCCTTTCCTTACGTATTCGAAGGTCCTCACCTGACTTCCGGATCCATGATCCAAGGTAACAGAAGTCATCCATATGCTCAAGCATACCATCCTTAGAGCTTATGATCATACGATCCGACGTAAAATTTAGGTCTTCCTAACAAAAAGATCAACACAAGAAGCAGCCTGTTCTAATGAGCTCATGAGCCGTTGGGCTCCCTCCTGTGATAGTCCATCAGCAAAGACTAGATCAGTTAGGTACTTGGCAGGATTTCCTCGACTTCTGGAGCCAGTAGGTGGAGTTATCATCACCCCATCATCATTATGATGATCTAAGGACATGCGTAGAACTTAGTCAACAACAATTATGAACAAGAATGGTGCAAGTGTGTCTCCCTGGAGGACGCCCATAACACCTCAAATGGTTCTGTGTCACCGTCAACAGTAGACACAAATGCTGTCGAACCATCGTATACTGATCTGATTACTGCAAAGGATGTGCTACCCGAGGGTAAGATATCTACAAACAGCACTGGGTTTGTTGATCGTCTCGCCAACTAGAGGTAGATCCCACGGATTGCCTCTACTCCCTGGAAGTCATGAGTTTATTCACTAACGTCCCACTGAGGGAGGCAGTGCAGCTTGCTGCGGATCAATTGTATGGGCGGCATCCTGACAGCCAGCCATTCAGCAACGATCAATTTATGGGTCTTATGCTGTTGGATACCGACCGGAAGCGGTATAGGAATGAGTATAAGCTCAAAGGTTGGTATGCTTGAGCATGTGGACGACTTCTGTTACCTGGGGGGATCATGGATCCGGAAAACAGGTGAGGACCTTCGAATACGCAATGGAAAGGCATGGGCAGCCTTGAATAGGCTTTCCAGGATATTTAAGTTACATAGAATTAATAGGAAACGGTTAGGTCCGATTAAAAGGTCCGATTATTTAGAGCAGCAGTAGTTCCAGTACTACTCTATGGGAGTCCATGTCGGGCTTTAACTGCTGAGGACACCAAATTGTTCATTGTGTCAAGTACAATGCACACATCTCCAACCAGACACTATATAATATTGGAGGTGTCTCATTGGTTCCCCCAAGCTTGACACTAGAACAAAATCGCCTCCGCTTTGCAGGACATTGCTTTCGCCGTGAGGACCAGCCAGTGCATAATCTTGTATTTTGGCAGCCTCATGGAGTGAATAAGCATGGTGGACAGCCCATGACTTTCTTGAGACGCATCTTAAAGGACACTGGCCTTGAAGATGTCGGATGATCTAGCAAATGTCATGGGTGATAGGGAGTTGTGGCGGCGCAATTTTGTCGACAAGCCGGCACAGCATTCTTAATATATATGTAATATATATATATATAATGCAGCTGCAATGCAGCATGCCGATTGTAGTAGTAGTAGTAGTAGTGCTGACACCTTTTATTTTAACTTTCCGTCAACTGAAGCCATTCTTAATGGCCCATTTTTCTTTGCTCCACATAATATGCATGCATGTCTCTTCACAAACCACATTCGGGGCAAGTGCAAATAATAGGCAGATGAAAGTGATAGTGAAAATCATTCTCAAAGTGAAAGAAGCAGTACTGTTAGGTAGGTCGAAATGATATGGTGCCAGATGGGGGGGGGGACTATCGACGCAGTCTAAAATAGATCCCTCTCCAGGGGAAAATCGACCCAAATAACAGCTGATTACTCTCTAAAATAAAATTGTAATTTGTTCTATTGAGATTCGTTTATTGTTTTGGTTAGAATAGCGTGCCACTGCAACCTGCTCATTTCCCTAAATTAATAATTTAACATTGAGACAAAATAATAATTCGCCAAAATTGGAATTGTGCCCCCCCCCCCCCCCCCCCCCCCCCCCCCCCCCCCTTAAAGTTAGGTTATTATTAAAGTTTTACGTTAACTATTAACTGCTTAAGTAAGGTACTTATTAAAGTTTTACGTTAACTATTAACTGCATGTCTCGATAAACGCCCGAGATACTTTAAAATTCATATTTGTATTAAACAATATTCCCTAAGCCACGATAGGATGTTGACTAATAGTCGAAGGTTATCGCTATGCGACGTGTGTCACATTTAATCTCTCAAAACTCTGGTAAAGTAGACCTAGGGAAAACTGCTTTATAGTTACTCTGTAAATTAAATTCCCTTATATTTGTTAAATTGTCTTATTTGGTCTGTTGCTATAGTAACGTGGACTGTAAATGTCACACGAATGACGGGAAGTATCACAATGCTACTCAGCTGAAGTGATACTTTTTAAATAATTACAAATATGGGAGCAAATAGTTGAGTAAAGGTACACGAATTCTCCACTTAAACTTAATATTTTGATACTTGTGTAAACTACTCTGGTCCAAATAATGGGCCTGTGTCTGCGACATTAGACTCTATTTGATTTTATATTGCCCGTGATATGTTCCCAAGATGTTATTTAAGTTGTGTGATGGGTTTCTTAATTTTTAAAACTGTTTGTTGATTTTCTCAGGAAAAGGAAAGGTGAGACAAACAATTATTAATTTAAATTTCATAAATCTGTTGCTAAGGCGGTTACTAGGGCCGGGTTGGCGGACTGGAAGATAATTTCAGAAATTATCTTTACCAAAATGTTTATAACAGTTTCAGGACAACATTGATGCATTTTGATTAACTTTCAATATAAATACTGGTTAAGAGACGATATTCACTAACATTCACCATGAACATGTATCCTAAAATCGAAAAAACCCATTTTTGAGCAAAAAAACTTTGAAGCCCCAAAAAAGGCATTAAATCAAAAATGCAGAGGTGGCATCCGGCCTAGCTAGATTCGCCATTTCTTGAAGTACAAAAATCAGGTGGATGCCAACCATTAACAAAAAATGCCATCTTTAACTTCATTTTCGGGAGTTGGCAGGTAGACTATAATTAAGCGTTACTAAAGCAATAATTCTCAACAACTTATTATTATATAAAGTCTCTACAACAGTAGCTAGACTACTATTTACTGAATATAAATAGGTCTAGAGTGCATACATGTAGGCCTACTGTAGTACATTCCTGGGTGTACAAAACCAAAACTACTAATGTACACCATGTCTTGGAATATAGTGTCGTTATTCAGGTACATGCCCCCCCGCCCCCCCCCCCCCCCCCAAATTTTCTACAAATCTTAATGAGATTGCATGAAATTTGAAACAGAGATAGTTTCACCTCCCTCCTCCTTACTGGGTGAGCCAGAATTTTTATTTTTGCTTTCAATCTTTAGCAACAAGCGTTTGAAAAAGGTGTCTCCATGCCCATATCTCGGCTATTTCTCTACCAAATTCAAATGTTTTTACATTTTTGGAATCCTTGCACGACTAGCTTTAAATTAGTACTAACAAATCATAATAAGGTTGAAGAATAACTGCGGTGTGACTGGTGCAATTTCGCCGGAGACACTATTTTCAAAAGCTTGTAGCTAAAGAATGAAAGCGAAAATAAAAATTCTGGCTCACCCAGTCAGTGGTCGGGAGGTGAAACTATCTCTGTTTCAAATTTCATGCAATCTCATTAAGATTTGTAGAAAAATTTAGGGGGGGGGGGGGGGGGGGCGGCATGTACCAGAATAACGACACTATATTCCAGGACATGGTGTACTCCAAGTCACCTTTCTTGTTACAAAAGAACATTCTAGAACAAAATGCTTACTCAAAACGTTTAAATCTCGCGTTATCTAATACTACCTGATGTTTGTTATAGTAGCTAGAGTAATTGAAATAATCAATAAAACCAGCAACATTTATTTAAACTGAATAATATAATAACGCATGGTTTTTCTCTTTTATAATGCCTTTTATTCTCATTTTTTAAATATATGTTTTCGGAGGGTCTTCAAATATTTTATAATAATTTATAATAGTTTATATTGTTCATTTTCTGAAATACTTAACGCTCGTCTAACGAGTAGTAAATAATCCACCTATTTATTTCTCACTCGTACTGTCTTGGTTACAATTAATAATAGAGTGCATTATTAACTATTTCTTGTTACAGTTACCTAATATAGGAAATTACCTAATAATTACTAATAATAAATTACCATAATACTAGCTAGTATGTTCGTCAACATGTTAGCTATTATTTTTATAATTATATTACATTTTTTTTAAATAGTTCAAAATTAATATAGGCCTACTAGCTAATTTTTGTTATTTTGAAATTGTTGTTCTAGAACATGTTTGCTGGTTTATATAAATGTTCCAGAATTTTTTTCTGGAACCCTTTTTAAGAGGTCTACAGTAGAACATAGTGCTAGAAATTTAGTATATAATAGCGAAAATGTTCGTGAATTGTGAACAAAACATACAAATATAAGAAATGCCAATATTATCTATTATACATCTTTTGTACATCTCTAATGTTATACATCTCTTGATTAGTAATCCAGAAATTTTACAATAAAACAACATATTATATTGTGTATTAATGTACCTTTATCTCACTTCGGTGCTTCCGGCGTGAGATAAAGTCGTACATTATACATAATATAATAAATAGTTAATATTTTATAATCTAGGCCCTAGCCAAAATAATTATGATAGCGAAAAATTCTTCATCCATCCTGGTAGCTCAGTTGTAAATGAATTGATGTTCTAGAACAAGTACTTGTTGTAATATTAATATTTTTATTCTTAAATTGTTAATTTTTCGTTCGAATATACTCCAAAATCGGGAGAAAAAGTTTCACTTTTTTCCCTAGGGAAAAAAGTAATCAATAGGAATGAATGCATTGATTTTACTTTTTTCCCGGCGAAAAAAGTAAAGTAAAATATTTTCGGTGGAATTTTTTAAATTTTATTACATGTGGTGAAAGAACATCGACGTAGAAAAGGTTTTAAAGTAAATTGAGCAAAATTCAAGTTATTGCAACTTTAGTGTCTGCAAGGCGAACTCCAAAACGAAACTCAATATCCAATATTGGTTTATGTTGTTAAGCGGCTCTCTAGTTACGTAATAAATATTCGAGAACACTAAATTATTGTAACATTGAGTAAGGCAGAATCAGGAGTTGAAGAGTACAGTAATTTGAATTACAGTAACTATGGAAGCAATATAGTAAAATACTGCTTAATAATTTATTTTGTAACACAACTGTACTGTAGTATATCGCTATGTTTTATTACATAATTAGATAATTTAGCAACAAAAAAGTACCTATTTAAGAATAAAATTACGTATTACATGGGATGAAAAACGTAGAACATTTTTTTTCAATATTCTCTCGACCCTTTATTAACCTCGCTGACGCTCGGTAAATAAAATGCCTCGAGAATAATGAAAAAAAGTTCTACTTTTTTCCCATGTAATAAATAATTATTGTTTCCAATATAGTTTTTAATATCATCAACATCTCACTACTACGTACTAGCAGTTTTCTATTATATTAGCACACATTCGACTCGACAAGTATTATTAAAAAAATTACTGCTACTTTCCCGCTGTATAATAAAATAGTCATGAATGGTACCTGAATGGTACCTGAATGGTACCTGAATGCAGAAATAACGTCACCGTTATGAAATAATAGTTTATTTAAATTTGCCGGTACGCTAACAGTAGGTAACAAATTAATTTCCTTACATATTATTATCGAAATGTTGAACTATTTACTGAAACGTAAGGAACAAATTGAGGAGCCAGTTCAACAAACGTTCGCCACAGTTACGGAAGCCGTAAGTGATATTTATAAAAAGAAAATCCTTCCTCTCGAAGAACATTATGACTTCCACAAGTTCCATTCCTCGCCTCTGTGCGACGCGGATTTCAAGGCTAAACCGATGGTCATCGTCGTAGGTCAATACTCTACGGGTAAGACGTCCTTCCTGCAGTATTTGCTGGAATGCGACTTCCCGGGAATGCGGATTGGCCCAGAGCCGACGACGGATAACTTCGTCGTCTTGATGCACGGGGACCGCGAGGGTTCGATCCCGGGGAACGCATTGATTATGGACGCGGACCGCCAGTTCCGAACGTTGTCCCGGTTCGGCAACACCTTCCTATCCCGACTCCAGTGCTCGCTCCTCCCCAGTCCCGTACTGGAGGCCGTCACATTCGTCGACACGCCAGGCATCCTGTCAGGAGAGAAACAGCGCAGTTCCCGTGGATACGACTTCGTAGGCGTTCTAGAATGGTTTGCTTCCCGGGTGGATAGAATTATTCTCCTATTCGACGCGCACAAACTTGATATTTCTGATGAATTTCGCAGTGCGATTGGCGCGCTAAAAGGTAACGACGATAAAATACGAATTGTTCTCAATAAAGCCGATAAAATCAGTCCACAACAGCTGATGAGAGTATACGGAGCTCTAATGTGGTACCTAGGTTAGTTAGTAATATTGTTTTCCTACTTGGTACCTGTGGACACCAACAGAACAGTACAAGCAGCCTTTATGTCAGTATTTTTACAAATTTTTTATATTAAATTAAACAATATTAAAAATAATAGTACAGTAGATACGCAGGAAACCCAAATTGAGGGGGACTCTACTCTTCTTGGCTCAATCAAAATTCTTCCCTCTCCATCCAGTGAAAAATCGGCGTAAATACTGTAACAGCTGATTATTGGCAAAAATTCATTAAACTGTAACACATGCTGCCCTATTGACTTCCGTTTATTGTTTATTTAGTCGTCTTAACTTTATATTTTAGGTAATATGAGTGCGGAATCGAAAAAATAACAAGGAAAGGCCGTTACAACAATAAAAAAATAGAAAATTGCGTTCGCAGGTGTGGGAGGCTCAACGTCTCATTTATTTCCAGAATATACCCCCAGAACTATACTCCCCTGAGAAAACTGGTACTCATTTAACAACCATTTAAGGATGCAAAGCAGAGATCGCCCTAGCTTAGCTAGTCCCTTTAAAGCATTCGTGCGAAACGTAACAGTTAATATACAGCAGTAGGGAAATGAAAACCGTCAGCGAATAAAACTGTAATAATCACTTCTGCCTAATCCTTCAGCAAATAGCCTAGCATTATACAATTTAATTTGCTTCTGGAACGGCATCAATGATAATTCACTTTTATTCGCATCAGGTTATTATTTCCGTATATTAACTCTAGAACATTGCAATATTGTCAAATTATTTTTTGTGATATGGTCAGGTCAGGTCCCCAGATCCTGCTACCACTCCACTATGGCAGTAATGTGGTACTACCTGTAGCTACCAGCCCAGTCGGGCAGGCCCGATAAGCATAGCCTATTCATTATTTAGTGATCAAGAGTGGGTTGGTTCAGCCCCGTCAACTAAATAAGTCATTGAGGGCTATAGCGCCTAGGGCACCATTGAAGGCAAAGGCTTGATACGCATCTGCATTAGAGATGATACACGCCCCGCCCTGTCTATACTGGATGATCCTCTACCAGTGTTAGGTAACCTAACCCAGGAGGCACACTTGGTTCAGGGTGTAACAAAAGGACCCCTACAGTCGGCAGCAGGGCTGTAGGCCATGGATAGACGGAAGGTAATCAGCCAACGGCTCGACATGCTGACAAGGTCGGCGGAAGGTAATCAACCAACGGCGACCTACTGCGAAGACGCTTGTAGGAGTTGCGACCACAAGCGGTTTACTCCCGCAACTGAAAGATATGAGTATGAGAACCCTCCAGGAGAAATACCGGCTCGGTCGTCGCCCGGATCAACAAGGACCGCGTCCCCCAGTGGTACACCAGGCTGGGGTCGATAAATTGGCTACTGGAACAGAAGACCGAGAAGAAAGAAGAACCAACCTGTTGAAATGTAAAAAGACACTAAAGATTGCTACAATGAACGCACGCACGCACGCTGAAAGCACATACCAAACAGGGTGACATGGTCGCTCTGGCAATGGAATATAATATCGACATCATCTGCATCCAAGAACATCGGATTTGTCATGATGACACTGCCATGAAGTACAATGACATTGGAAATGGATGGACGTTAGTAACAAGCTCAGCAGTAAGAAACTCGGCCAATGCATCAATTGGTGGAGTAGGAATTCTGCTAAGCCCATTTGCACTTAAGACCCTAAACAACATCGAATCTATAAGCTATGATCGCAACATTTGATGGGAATCCCAAGGCAACAGTTATATGTTGCTACAGTCCAACCAATGCCTCAGAGCCAGAACAAGCAGTCAAGTTTTATGAAGAACTGACTGGACTTATAAAGGACATCCGAAACACAATGTTAAAGACATTGCTGGTGACCTGAATGCCCAAATTGGCCCAGAAGACATCAAAGGTTACACCTATAACACCAGTTCTAACAGAAATGGGTACTTACTTTTAGACCTAATGGAAGAATGTGAATTGATACCAACAAACAACACATTCGAAAAGAGTAAGGGGAAGCTATGGACCTTTCAATACCCTAATGGAACCAAAGCACAACTGGATTACATCCTCATAAACAAAAAGTGGAGAAACCGCATGATCAACTGCGAGGCATACAGCTCGTTCAACCTAATGGTTCGGACCACATAATTGTGACTGCAGAGATCAGACTCAGTTTGAGAGCCAGCAAACCCAGGACAAGCAAGCAAATCAAATATGACTGGGCAAAACTCAGAACTGACAATGCTGTAAAGGATGCTTATACAGTAGAAGTTCAAAACCGCTTTGAAGCACTTCAGTCAATGGATGAAGACCAATCCACCAATTCAATATACCAGAATATAATAACAGCCCACACGGAATCAGCTAAGAGGCATATCCCCCAGAAACCCAAACGAAAACAATATGTGCCATGGCAAAACTCTGAGGTTACTTGTAAAAGAGAAGATCTTAAGATAGCCTACAAAGTTAAAACCGAACAACCAACAACCGAAAACATTAACAAGGTTGAGAAAGCTAAGGACGATCTTAAATTGGCCTACAACATCAGCCAGGAAAAGTACATACAGGATAAAACTGAAGCAATTACAACTGCTCACATACAGCAACAATCAAGACTTACCTGGCAAACTGTAAATGAGGTATCTGGTCGGAAAAGTTGTGCAAAGGGGCGCCTCAAAGCCGATAGTCCTGAAGAACGTGTTGGGAAGTGGAAAAATCACTTCAGCAACTTGCTTGGGCAGCCACCAAACATCGAGGTCAGCCCTACAAGGAAAATATATGACAAGACACTACCTATAGAAACAGGGGACTTCACACCTGCCGAACTCCAAAGAAGCATTAAAAGTATGTCCAATAATAAAGCAAGTGGATTAGATGAAATCCCAGCGGAGGTATGGAAAACCGAAGTGCTAAACAGACCATTATTGAATGTTTGCAACCGGATGTTAAAAGGGGAAAAGCCACCACCAATTTGGACTAAAGGTCAACTGAAGCCTTTCCCCAAGAAAGGAGACCTCGGCATACCAACAAACTATCGTGGGTTAAGTCCGCTGTCATGACATTGTGGACTTCAAGAAGGCATTCGACTCCATCCATAGAGGTAAAATGCTTGAAATCCTAAGAGCTTATGGAATACCAGAAGTAATTGTTGCTGGCATTGGATTGTTATATTGTGACACTACGGAGACTGATTGAAGGAATTAAGTCAAAGAATCTCCCCGCTGTCATGACTTTTGTGGACTTCAAGAAGGCATTCGACTCCATCCATAGAGGTAAAATGCTTGAAATGCTATGAGCTTATGGAATACCAGAAGTAATTGTTGCTGGCATTGGATTGTTATATTGTGACACAGAAGCGCAGGTACTATCAGCAGATGGTGAAACTGAGTTTTTCTCAATCCTGGCTGGCGTACTGCAAGGTGACACATTAGCACCATTACTATTTGTAATTGTGCTGGATTACGCAATGAGGACGGCCACAAAGGGTGAAGACCTGGGATTCACACTTCAAGAACGCAGAAGTAGTAGATATCCGGCAACTACAGTCACAGACACCGACTTTGCGGATGACATCGCCCTGCTCTCTAATACCCTAACAGATGCACAGCTTCTACTAAATAAAGTGGAGAGGGCTGCTAAGGAGGTTGGATTGCATATAAATGCTACAAAGACCGAATTCATGACCTTTAATGTTGATGGAAACTTGACAACCATTGATAATAATCAACTAAGGAAGGTCGATGACTTCCAGTACCTTGGATCATGGATAGAGAGTAGCAAAAATGACATAGAAGTTAGGAAAGCAAAGGCTTGGGTAGCTCTATCAAAAATGGATACCATCTGGAAATCAGATCTCTCCAGGCACCTGAAGACTAAGTTCTTTCGAGCCACAGTGGAAAGTGTATTTTTATATGGGGGTGAGACCTGGACACTGACGAAATCACTTGAACACCGAATTGATGGTTGCTACAAAAGACTACTAAAAGGGTAGCCCTAATCATCAGCTGGAGACAACACATGACAAACGCCGAGCTCTATGGTACTATACCACATGTAACAACCACCCTCCGTGAACGCAGATTAAGATTCAGTGGGCACTGCTGGAGAAGTAAAGACGAGGTCATACCAGATCTACTTTTCTGGCAACCAATCGTCGACCGGCTATAAGATATATAGACCAGCTTGAAAGGGAATCTGAACTTGGGAGAAACGAAATTGCGACAACTATGGAGAATCGGGAAGCTTGGAAGGATCTCATTTCCACTGTCCGAGTTCGTTCGACCTAGTAGTAGTATTTGTTACTTTATTTATATGTTAATTTATGTTAATACCTGCCTTTCATCAATCCTCTATGCGCCTTTGTGGGTTGGGGTGGTGCAAATTAAGAGGGGGTTGAATGGGGGAACGTTGCTCTCTTCTTTGACTTATTTGCGATTTGGTTAAATTTCTTAAATACCGATTTTGTGATAGAATTACTCAAATTTAATTTGTATCTCATAACTGAGCCTCGTGCTGCGCGAAGGTCCCACGAACGTGTATACAGTAGTAGTATCATAATTGATAGTTAATTTCATAATCACAGGTTAGTGATTGGTTAGTAGCGTCATAAAATATAGCTTAGGAGGACGCTTCGGTTATAGTCTTAAGTTTAATTATTACAGGTGATTATTTGGTTAATTACTGTAGTATGAATATACAGTAATTATAGTTTTATATGTAGTATGAATATACAGTAATTATAGTTTTATATTCATTTCATAATCACAGGTTATTTTCGGTTGTATGTTGGTATTGTAAATTTAAAGTCCGTTAATAATTACCAGTTAATAATATGCACACTCACTTACTCATGCTCAAACACTCATGCTTAGTACTCGATCTACAGACCTACACAACAGAGTAATTTTAATTCAACCAAGTCGACCAGTAAATCAATTTCTGCGTATTAATTGTTTCGTAGGAGTCAATTATTTGTATTTTTCCCTAATTATGTGTAACAACGTTTACAACTATCAAATAAAATAATAAAAATTATGAATATATTTTAGGTAAAGTACTTGATACACCGGAGGTAGCCAGGGTTTACGTGGGCAGTTTCTGGGACAAACAATTACAAAATGATGAGTTGAGAAAATTATTTGAGAGTGAAACTCAAGATTTATTCGACGACTTACAAAAACTACCGGGCGAATCGGCTGTGAGGAAACTAAATGAGCTTATTAAACGAACGCGTTCAGCGATTGTGAGTTAATTTAATTTTAATTTGATACTGTAATACAATAACGAACACTACTGTATCTAAATTAGCACTTTATGCAGCATGGTGACCCGAGTGTCGGGTTTCAAGAACAAACTGAGTTATTGAGGGAACTCAAATTCACATGCAACACCAATGGTACTGTATGATCAGGTGTTAGTTAGGCTTATAGAAACACTGTAGCGGCCAGCCCATTTCGCCGCCTGCTGGAGGACTGCGGGGCCGGGCTTTTTTTTCAGCTGTCTGTTTCGCGTTCTTTACCCCAATAAATATCACTCTTGACGGGTCTAAGGAATTCTTAGCCCGCGAGTATTTTTAGCCCGCGAGTATTCTTAGCCCGCGAGTATTCTTAGCCCGTGGGTATTCTTAGCCCGCAAAGCAATAAGGTTTATTGTTTTGATTCCCCCAATACGCCTCTGAAACCAGCTCCTTTACTAACCTGCTCCTTTACTAACTCGCGGGCTAAGAATACCCGAGGGCTAAGAATTCACCCAACCCGCTGACGATGTTACTAATTTATTCATTGTTTCCATGACGTCGCTAAGAACCTGCTTGATTGGGTTTTGAAATTTTTTAGAAGTATTCAAATTGTTGTTTTTGTTCTAAAACCCCAAAACCTGTCTTGTAAGTTATTATCAAGTACCACATGTCGTTCTCGAATAGTATAATTTCTTATGAGAAGTTTCCTTTTCGAAAATGGCTCAATTTTCTTTCGGAATTCATAGGCTAAATTTGGAAAGCTGATTCTTTCATAATTTATCTGACTTAACAATGTTGAAGCTTTGCATCATGGTAACAAGCAAGAAATTGACTAACCGATTAAAGCTTATGTATATATCTGAGAGAAAATCTAAAATTCTAGTTATCTGATGTGTATATAATGTTGATCTACCGACACATCGACACTAATTAATTATTCGCAGGTTCATGCCTATATCATTAGTTACGTGAAGAAATCCATGCCTTCTATATTTGGTAAAGGTAAAGCCAAACAGCACGCTATAAAGGACTTGGGGTCAATTTACACGTCAATCCAGAGAGATCACTTCATCTCCCCGGGAGATTTCCCTGACCGCGAAAAAATGCAGGTTAGTTTGCCGGAGTGTTTATGAGCTGCAGGTTAGTTTGCCAGGGTGTTTATGAGCTGCTGGTTAGTTTGCCGGGGTGTTTATGAGCTGCAGGTTGGTTTGCCGGAGTGTTTATGAGATGCAGGTTAGTTTGCCAGGGTGTTTATGAGCTGCAGGTTAGTTTGCCGGAGTGTTTATGAGCTGCTGGTTAGTTTGCCGGAGTGTTTATGAGCTGCAGGTTAGTTTGCCAGGGTGTTTATGAGCTGCAGGTTAGTTTGCCAGGGTGTTTATGAGCTGCAGGTTAGTTTGCCAGGGTGTTTATGAGCTGCAGGTTAGTTTGCCAGGGTGTTTATGAGCTGCAGGTTAGTTTGCCGGAGTGTTTATGAGCTGCAGGTTAGTTTGTCGGAGTGTTTATGAGCTGCAGGTTAGTTTGCCGGAGTGTTTATGAGCTGCAGGTTAGTTTGCCGGAGTGTTTATGAGCTGCAGGTTAGTTTGTCGGAGTATTTATGAGCTGCAGGTTAGTTTGCCGGAGTGTTTATGAGCTGCAGGTTAGTTTGCCGGGGTGTTTATGAGCTGCAGGTTGGCCGGAGTGTTTATGAGCTGCAGGTTAGTTTGCCATGGTGTTTATGAGCTGCAGGTTAGTTTGCCGGAGTGTTTATGAGCTGCAGGTTAGTTTGTCGGAGTGTTTATGAGCTGCAGGTTAGTTTGTCGGAGTGTTTATGAGATGCAGGTTAGTTTGCCGGAGTGTTTATGAGCTGCAGGTTAGTTTGCCGGAGTGTTTATGAGCTGCTGGCATTTCGCGCAGAGTTGGAGTGTTTAATTTAGATTGCGTATGCACGGTATAGTTGTTCTGGCCTGATCATTCACAAATTCTATATTTTTGGGTTAGTTATAGTCAATATCTTTATTTTTGTTTTTATCTTTAGCTACATAAACTTTCTGGTCCTGATATTCACTACAGAACAAAAATTCACAATCTGTATTTAAATAGTTTATGTAGTCCGTTTTGGAGCCTTTTTGGCTATTTATTTATCACTACTCCTCCCTCGGGATTCGCTTAATAGGTTCTCTCATTTTTTCAATTCAATTCAATTTCAATTTAATTTACATTTTTTTACATTTCTCACGTAAGCACAAACCATAGCACAGTTTAGACTAGGCCATAGCTCTACAGAGCTAGTGCGGCCAAATTATAACAGGTGATGAAATGTAAATATTTCGGTATTAATGTAATTTTAGATGTAATTATAACGGTAGATGACAGGAGGAAGATGTAGTGGGGAATATAGGGGGGGGGGGGGGGGGGGGGGGGGGCAAGGGGTGGATTTACTAATCAGAGACATGAAGGGCGACGGCGAACACGAAATGAGGACGATGGGCTTTCACCGCGTCATAGATGCTTACAAATTATAGTTACTAACATCTAGTTATGAAATTATGCGCGAATAATAAGTAAATTATGGGGAAATAATTATTTAAATAATAACAATTTAGATAAGAATAAATTTTTTGGGAAAACTAGTTTTCGGAGTTTTAAATACGATCAAGCAGTGAGAAGAGGTGATTTTTTAGGTACTTTATAAAACTGCTTCGAGATTTTTGTAATTTAATATTTTGGGGAAGGTTATTCCATACTATTGACCCGTCGTAGTGTATTGATTTTTGTGCAACTACTAATCTTGTAGATGGAATAAAGTAGTTTCCTCGCGAGCTAGATCGAGTGTAATGTTCGTGTATTTGCGAGGATTTTTGAAATAAAGATTTTAATGCTACTGGTTTGTTGCCATGATGTATTGAAAACATGAATTTTGCTACTTCTTGTTTGTATAGTAGATCTAGAGGAAGGATATGTAGGGACTTATAGATAGGGGCGGCGTGTGCCTGGTAGTGGTTGAATGTTATAGCGCGGATGACCTTATTTATTTTTATTTGGATTGGATTTAAATATTTTTTGCATGTATTTCCCCAGAGAATTATTCCATAGGATATATAAGGATATAGCAGGGAGTAGTAAAGAAGTCTAAGTATATTTAAAGGAAATATGTATCGCAATTTATAAAAAATTCCTATAGTTTTAGATATTTTTGACAGGATATAGTCACAGTGTGGTTTCCAAGATAATTTATTATCGATTAATGTTCCTAAAAATTTAGTAGATGGTTTCATTTTTATAAGTTGGTCACGGATTTTGATTGGATGAGTTGTTGGATGGTTGTCATAAGTACTGGAGATAAAAATATATTCTGTTTTTGTGAGATTTAAGGATAACCTATTGTCTATTAACCATTGGTCAATATTCTTTAATTCATCATTTACTGTTTGTATCAACCTATGTGGATTTCTATCAAAGTGGAGAAGTGTGGTATCGTCTGCAAAAAGAGTGGTGATTAATTTTGTGGAGTTGGGAAGGTCGTTTATATATATTAAAAACAAAGTAGGGGAGATTAGGGACCCTTGTGGAATACCGCAAAGCAAGATTAAAGGATCTGACAGGACGTTATTAATACTAACTACATGCTGCCGATCCTTTAGATAGTCAGCAATTAGTTTTAACGGGAGACCCCTGATACCGTATGATTCTAATTTTTTCAACAAAATATTATGGTTAAGCGTATCGAACGCTTTTTTAAGGTCCAGACTGATGAGACAAGCAGTGTTGTGATTATCGAGACAGTTCCTTATTTTTTCTGTGGTAATTAATATCGCGTCTGTAGTGGACCTTTTTTTACGGAAGCCGTGCTGTGATTCAGAGAGGTGGGAGAATTTGTCCAGATATGATAATAATTGGTTATTTATGAGACGTTCATACAATTTACTGAAAACTGGCAAAATGGATATAGGTCTATAATTGTTTACATCAAAAGGGTCACCATTTTTGTAAACGGGGATAATTTTTGCACACTTTAGGGCATCTGGGAAGAAACCCTGGTCAATGGATAAATTTATAAGCGCGGCTAATCGAGGTGCAATTTGTTTAACAGCTAATTTTACTAATTTTAGTGGGAAATTGTCATTGGTTGAGCAGGAGTTGTCCAATTCTAGAATAAAAAGGGAGATCTCAGCGGTACAAGTACCGATTAGTGAAAATGATTTTGGGTGTTTATTATTTATATATCTTGTTGGGGACCGGTTGGATATCGGTATAGCCTTTTCTAGCGTTGGGCCAATTGAACCAAAATGAGAATTAAATGCAGTGGCAATATCTCGCGGTTGACTTATTTCTGTCTTGCCGATTTGTGATGGAATGAGTAATTTTTTTGGTATATTTGTTTGGTTTCGTCGGTTTATTGCGGAGTTAATGGTGCGCCATGTTTTTTTGATATTTCCGGAGTTATTAGTAAATTCTTTATGATAGTATTGCTTTTGGGCCGAACGCAAAGTTTTTGTTAGGAAGTTTCTGTAATTCCTATAATCCACTTGTTTCTTATGAGATGGGTATTCCATTAGATCTCGATACATTCTATTTTTTTTTATAGCGCAGTTTACTAAACTTTGATTCATCCAGGGCTTTTTTATTATTGGAAAAGTAGAGGCTTTTTTCAATGGCAAGTTTTCATTACATATTTTTTCAAAATCTGCATAAAACTGCGAGAACTTTAATTTATTTGGCACAGCCGGGTCTGCATAGTTCCAAGACAATTCTTCAATTAGGTCACGCTGAAAAATGTCGTTCTTGAATTTGCTATAGTCATGTGTGAATTTGGTGTGTGTATGTTTTTCAAAATAATTATCGTAATTATCTAAAACATAAAAAGTTGGTAAGTGGTCTGTTGTACCGATCTCATTAAGAAACACACCTGGTTTTTTAATAACTCCAGAAATATTTGAAAATATGTGATCGATAAGTGATTTGGAATGCTGAGTGATGCGCGTGGCCTTGTCAATTAGTTGCTCAAATCCAATGGATTGAAAAAATTTAAGATATTTCAAAGAGTAACTTGTGGGAGTTAGAAGGTCAACGTTGAAATCTCCAGCGATAATTATATCAAGCTTTTTCATCGTTATATTATTTAATAATTTTTCCATTACTTCTAGGAATTTTTCTCGGCAATAAGAATCAGGTCTATAAATAGATCCAATGATGAGATTTTTCATTTGGTTTGGGCGCTTAATTTCAATCCATGTTGATTCAAGCCCTTCAAGTGTTATATCTGTTCTGTGAGCTACAGAGTAACCAGTTCTAACATAAATTCCAGTGCCACCGCGTGACAGTTTGCCGTATTTTCTATTGCAGATAAAAGGGCCTTCATAGCCATTAATTTTGAATTGGTTTAAATCATGTTTGTCTGTAAGAAATGTTTCGGTAAATGTCAACGCATCAAATTTGAAATTTAAAAGGTCCAAAAAATCAATGGTGTCACTAAAATTCGTAGAAAGGCTTCTGCAATTAAGGTTGAAGATGGAAAAATTTTTATTTTGGATATTAGGCGTCGAAAATTCTTCGTTAAAATTGGTTTCATTGTAGTAATCTGATTGACACACGTAGGATGGTATGTGCTTATCGGGGTCTATATGCCGGAGTAAATTATCAGTATTTGTATTGGGTGGTATGATATCGACAATATCTCTTTCGAAAATGTCACTGTCAGAAGTATCAACCATTGAAAAAGGAAAAATATCATGATAACAAAAAATGCAAGTAATTTCATAACTGTCAGTTACTTCCTGCCCACATAAGTAAGTTCCACATGGCAAATGGTAAGCGCCACCACATACCACACAGCGTATCGATCTGTCACGGTTCAGTATCTCTGAAAAGCAATGAGTACAGAATGGGGGAGAAGGGGGTAGGGCGACGGGATGGGATGGGGAGGAGGGGTCAAGGTTGGGGGGTTTGGGATTATAAAGGGTAGAAAACAACATTACTAGCAGCTGTAGTTGGAAGCAAAAAAGCAACTCAACACCCACCACCATAACTGTATTCAGCACTTGAAATTCAGAATGTGACGATATTATTAACTAACTTCTTTCATTATTAAGAAAAGAAAAGAAAAGGATTAGAGATTACATGATATAATATAATATAGGGTAAACCTAATGTAACATATACCAGTACGTACATATATGGTGTGAAATGTTTTAGACAGTAAATTCATAGCGAGGGCCATTTTTACAGAAAAGTTGTGTGAACGATGAAGTATTTTAATTATTAATCATTCCTTACCGCGGTTGATATCGTTCAATACAGCATATTGGTTCGAGTTTTCTATCGTCGTTACGGCTCCGGTAGCCTTGCGTCGTGGGCGATGAGTATAGCTGGATGTAGATCCGCTGGTTATTTTAGGATCGCTTCCGTGGGGGCTACGGGTGTCCGAATTTTGGGGGTTCACTTCGGAGATACAGACCTTATCGACTTCGGCAGTAGAGTGAACTGGTATCGGTTGGCCGCTTGGCGATAATCGAACCGTTACCACGCCATTATACGAATAGGCGGCGTGGAGACGTTCTGAGCGTTTCAACTTTAGGGCATAGCGGAGGAGAGCGGACCGTTGCGGAGTGAGGTGGTCTGTTAGGTATACACCTGGGGGAAGCGATTTGCGGTTGCCAAACGCGATCCATCGGGATGAATGTCCGTAGAAACGCACGATGATTGGTCGGGAAGATTTTTTATTACCGCTAACAGGGGGTTTCGGTTTACCAAGGCGATGGAAAATATCGACCGAGTTGAAGCTAATGTCTAATTTGGATAGGATATCTGTAATACTTTGTCGGTCGTCGTCTTTGTCATTGTTAATATCCGGGATGCCGTGAATGAGAATCGAGTGACGCCGCTCATATTGGTTTAGTTCATCTATCGTCATCGCTTGTTCGTCGAGTTTCTCCTTTAGGATTTCGTTTTCTTTCTTTAAGTGGTCATTCTCGTTGATAAGGAGTGGGATATTTTCTAGTTGTGTTTTAATGAGTTTCATGTCTTCATCTAGAGTTTCGAACTTAGTTTCGATTAGGTCTTTTAGTTTCTCCATGGCCGTATTCCAGTTGTCAGATTTTGGACCCATGTTGGTGGATACTAGAGGAAGACGGGGACTGTAGATAGCCACTCTGAGCGGGCGTAGGCCTATAGGATAGGGATTATTTCTGTGTGATTACAGGATTGAAGTTAGGCCTTTGAACGGATTATTTAACTGCGATGTAGGATGGTGGAGGGCGTTAGGTTGGCATCAGTGCAACCAACAGCTCATGGTGTAGCAGGTGAACAATACGGTCCAGAAGTCAGCAGTACAGCAGTACAGCAGTACAGTGAAAGGACCACAGTCAGACAGTACAGCAGTACCGTCTTTGCATATTCCTATATATTCAGCCCCATTGCCACACAATTCTAGTCGAATAATACATTAGGCTTACATAGCAATAAAAATTAAACCGTCGAACCCAAT
This sequence comes from Nemertoderma westbladi, assembly GCA_032718475.1. Lineage (NCBI taxonomy): Eukaryota > Metazoa > Xenacoelomorpha > Nemertodermatida > Nemertodermatidae > Nemertoderma > Nemertoderma westbladi. The sequence continues at coordinate 17,359 of JAUCBJ010000841.1, read as the reverse complement.
CTCCCGGGAATATCCAGCGGGTGAATGGTCGCGCACGGATTGGTTTCGACTAGTGTAGTGAATCAAATACTTGTCATAGACTAAAAAGCGATTTATTATCTAGAAGACATTCTAATTTGGCGGGTTAAACTGCCAAAGGTCTGAAAGCGCGAACAGAAGTGGAACCCGGTGTGTACCAGGAACCTCAATCTGGGAACTGAAGTGGAACCCGGTGTGTACCAGGAACCTCAATCTGCGAACTGAAGTGGAACCCGGTGTGTACCAGGAACCTCAATCTGGGAACTGAAGTGGAACCCGGTGTGTACCAGGAACCTCAATCTGCGAACTGAAGTGGAACCCGGTGTGTACCAGGAACCTCAATCTGGGAACTGAAGTGGAACCCGGTGTGTACCAGGAACCTCAATCTGCGAACTGAAGTGGAACCCGGTGTGTACCAGGAACCTCAATCTGCGAACTGAAGTGGAACCCGGTGTGTACCAGGAACCTCAATCTGGGAACTGAAGCGGAACCCGGTGTGTACCAGGAACCTCAATCTGCGAACTGAAGTGGAACCCGGTGTGTACCAGGAACCTCAATCTGGGAACTGAAATGGAACCCGGTGTGTACCAGGAACCTCAATCTGGGAACTGAAGTGGAACCCGGTGTGTACCAGGAACCTCAATCTGGGAACTGAAGTGGAACCCGGTGTGTACCAGGAACCTCAATCTGCGAACTGAAGTGGAACCCGGTGTGTACCAGGAACCTCAATCTGGGAACTGAAGTGGAACCCAGTGTGTACTAGGAACCTCAATCTGGGAACTGAAGTGGAACCCGGTGTGTACCAGGAACCTCAATCTGGGAACTGAACTGGAACCCGGTGTGTACCAGGAACCTCAATTTGGGAACTGAAGTGGAACCCGGTGTGTACCAGGAACCTCAATCTGGGAACTGAACTGGAACCCGGTGTGTACCAGGAACCTCAATTTGGGAACTGAAGTGGAACCCGGTGTGTACCAGGAACCTCAATCTGGGAACTGAAGTGGAACCCGGTGTGTACCAGGAACCTCAATCTGGGAACTGAAGTGGAACCCGGTGTGTACCAGGAACCTCAATCTGGGAACTGAAGTGGAACTTAATTATTGGTAAGTAATAATTACCTGTACTAGGAACCTCAATCTGGGAACTGAAGTGGAACTTAATTACTGGTAAGTAATAATTACCTGTACTAGGAACCCCAATCTGGGAACTGAAATGGAACTTAATTACTGGTAAGTAATAATTACATGTACCAGGAACCTCAATCTGGGAACTGAAGTGGAACTTAATTACTGGTAAGTAATAATTACCTGTACCAGGAACCTCAATCTGGGAACTGAAATGGAACTTCCTTACAAGCTGGTCTTTAAATTTTATAACCGGTCGTCCACGGCTAAGCTTTCCATGTGTTGGTTGCCAGAAAAGTAGATCTGGAATGACCTGATGTTTACTTCTCCAGCAGTGCCCACTGAATCTGCACTCAAAGGTTAATACAGGTGGTTCAAGCAGTTGTAGTTGACACTACTACTACTACTAGGTCGAGCGAACTCGGACATGTTATGTTTAGCTAGTTCTACTATGTTTTTTCAATTTTCCATTAAAATGAAATTTATTATTCCTAATTTTATTAATAGATTAAAGTCTGTCGCAAAAGAAACAAACTTTTGTAAATTCAATGAAAGAACTGGAACATTTCGTGTAACTTGATGATTCAACATTTACAAACTCCAGTTGGTCACCACTAACTCATTAAATATTAAAGTAAGTATAACAGCCGGGCATAAAATATACAATGATTTCGTTACTTGTTCTACATCTTATAATGCTACAGAACCGGTATTGGTTTTTGCTATAAAATAACAACAGCAGTCTAAGTGTTTATGAAGTTTCAGTCATGACCTACAATAGATACGACCCGCCAAGCTGCTGCAAAGCCCCTAAATTTAGTGGACCAGTTATTTCACTTAGATAGAATCCCTGAAACAATACGTCTAGCGCGTCGAAAGTACTTGTCCCTAACTAAAATTATATCCTCTTTCAGAGGAGAAATTTAATAGCTCCAGTAGTTTTCGAGATATGAGGAGTTCCTTGCACCCGTACCATATCAGCACTTTTCGGAATTGATAACATTACTAAAAATCTACAGTAGGTCACGTTCCACGGTTTGTTAAACTAACATCATAATGTTTCCTTTTTGTTATATTTCAGCCAACTAACTAGAAAGTTTCTAAATCTACAACTCAATGATATAAACTCAAAATATCAGAAAGATCAACTAGACATAAAATATATGTGACCTTACCTACTGTATGTGGTGGTACAGCTTCGATATATCTAGGTGAGTTACATTGAGTTGAAAAACTTCGACAACAATTTCTCATAAAGATTGTCTCTATTTAGAGAACGATAGACAAACTTCAGATAAATATTAGGATTATATTAAATTTATATAAATAAATATGATATAAACCAAATCGTTAATTTCATTGAACAAATTTATATAAGCTAATTAAAATTTAATATTATATCGTAATATTTTTCCGTTTTATTATATTTCAGCCAAGTATCACCTCTTGTTTATTAAATCTACAACTGCAGTTCAACCAGTTCAACTCTGACAGATTATAATTTAACATTGAGATGTCGGCAACATATATTAAATTCGAAATAAATCTACAATAAACCACTTTATTTATATTGGATATATTAAGGTGAGTTACATTGAGTCGCAAAGGCCCCTAGAAATAGTTGGTGTCCCGGACAATTCCGACCCGGACAATTCCGACCCATTTAGAGATCAAATAAAATTTTCATGGGTCAGAATTGTCCGGGGTCGGAATTGTCCGGATCCAGCATAGGACAATTCCGACCCAAATAATTAAAAAATAATAATAATAAATAATAATTTTATTTAACATTGTATTTTTTATTATTCAACATAAGATTATAAGCTGTGTCCGTGGATATTCTTCGTTTACTATGTAATTTTATAGTTGTATAGTAAATAATTTTAGAATTGAGTGGATTCGGTATTAGTCTGTACCAACCCCCAACCCCCACAACACACCAACCCCCACAACACACCAACCCCCACAACACACCAACCCCCACAACACACCAACCCCCACAACACACCAACCCCCACAACACACCAACCCCCACAACACACCAACCCCCACAACACACCAACCCCCACAACACACCAACCCCCACAACACACCAACCACCACAACACACCAACCACCACAACACACCAACCCCCACAACACACCAACCCCCACAACACACCAACCCGCACAACACACCAACCTCCCACAACACACCAACCCCCACAACACACCAACCCCCACAACACACCAACCCCCACAACACACCAACCCCCACAACACACCAACCCCCACAGCACACCAACCCCCACAACACACCAACCCCCACAACACACCAACCCCCACAACACACCAACCACCACAACACACCAACCACCACAACACACCAACCCCCACAACACACCAACCCCCACAACACACCAACCCCTACAACACACCAACCCCCACAACACACCAACCCCCACAACACACCAACCCCCACAACACACCAACCCCCACAACACACCAACCCGCACAACACACCAACCTCCCACAACACACCAACCCCCACAACACACCAACCCCCACAACACACCAACCCCCACAACACACCAACCCCCACAGCACACCAACCCCCACAACACACCAACCCCCACAACACACCAACCCCCACAACACACCAACCACCACAACACACCAACCACCACAACACACCAACCCCCACAGCACACCAACCCCCACAACACACCAACCCCTACAACACACCAACCCCCACAACACACCAACCCCCACAACACACCAACCCCCACAACACACCAACCCGCACAACACACCAACCTCCCACAACACACCAACCCCCACAACACACCAACCCGTACAACACACCAACCACCACAACACACCAACCCCCACAACACACCAACCCCCACAACACACCAACCCCCACAACACACCAACCCCCACAACACACCAACCCCCACAAAATGTTTAATACTAACTAGTTTTTGCTACTATTTTTAAAGTGTTCTAAAACATATTAGCTATTAATTAAGAAAAATATTAGTGTTCTAGAAGACAAATTTTTGTTATTGATTACCGGTAATTTATATTAATTATTTTTATTTATTTGAATCCGGATAATTCCGACCCGGACAATTCCTAGCCATGAAAATTTCATTCGATCTCTGAGTGGGTCGTACTTGTCCGGGTCGGAATTGTCCGGGACGTACTTGTCCGGGTCGGAATTGTCCGGGTGGGAATTTACCGGGTCGGAATTTCCCGGTTCGGAATTGTCCGGGTCGGAATTTTCCGGGTCGGAATTGTCCGGGTCGGAATTGCCCGGTTCGGAATTATCCGGGTCGGAATTGTCTGGGTCGGAATTGTCCGGGTCGGAATTATCCGGGTCGGAATTGTCCGGGTCGGAATTGTCCTAACTTCAAATAGTTTTGGTTTTCAGTCAAGTAGAAATGTAAGTGTTTAGAAAGTTAGAATTGCTCCTTAAAGTTCTTCATATACTATTTCAATAAAATACGAATTTTGTATGGTCCTATTTTATTTCTCTATTTACAGAATAACCGAATTTACAGAAGAAAACAGAAGCAGAACATGATATATAGGGAATTGGGGGAAGGACAGAAAACTGAGGGCCTATAGGGAATTGGGGGAAGGACAGAAAACTGAGGGCCTATAGGGAATTGGGGAAGGACAGAAAACTGGAGGGACAATAGGGATCCGGGGAGACAATAGGGAACTGGGGAAGGACAGAAAACTGGGGGCCTATAGGCAATTGGGGGAAGGACAGAAAACTGGGGGCCTATAGGGAATTGGGGGAAGGACAGAAAACTGAGGGCCTATAGGGAATTGGGGAAGGACAGAAAACTGGGTGCCTATAGGCAATTGGGGGAAGGACAGAAAACTGGGGGCCTATAGGGAATTGGGGGAAGGACAGAAAACTGGAGAACTGGAGGGACAATAGGGATCTGGGGAGACAATAGGGAACTGGGGAAGGACAGAAAACTGGGGGCCTATAGGCAATTGGGGGAAGGACAGAAAACTGGGGGCCTATAGGGAATTGGGGGAAGGACAGAAAACTGGAGAACTGGAGGGACAATAGGGATCTGGGGAGACAATAGGGAACTGGGGAAGGACAGAAAACTGGGGGCCTATAGGCAATTGGGGGAAGGACAGAAAACTGGGGGCCTATAGGGAATTGGGGGAAGGACAGAAAACTGGAGAACTGGAGGGACAATAGCGATCTGGGGAGACAATAGGGAACTGGGGAAGGACAGAAAACTGGGGGCCTATAGGCAATTGGGGGAAGGACAGAAAACTGGGGGCCTATAGGGAATTGGGGGAAGGACAGAAAACTGAGGGCCTATAGGGAATTGGGGAAGGACAGAAAACTGGGGAACTGGAGGGACAATAGGGATCTGGGGAGACAATAGGGAACTGGGGGAAGGACAGAAAAGTGAGGGCCTATAGGGAATTTGGGAAGGACAGAAAACTGGGGAACTGGAGGGACAATAGGGATCTGGGGAGACAATAGGGAACTGGGAGAAGGACATAAAACTCAGGGGGCCTATAGGGAATTGGGGAAGGACAGAAAACTGGGGGCCTATAGGGAATTGGGGAAGGACAGAAAACTGGGGAACTGGAGGGACAATAGGGATCCGGGGAGACAATAGGGAACTGGGGGGAAGGACAGAAAACTGGGGACCTATAGGGAATTGGGGGAAGGACAGAAAACCGGGGGCCTATAGGGAATTGGGGGAAGGACAGAAAACCGGGGGCCTATAGGCAATTGGGGGAAGGACAGAAAACTGGGGAACTGGGGGACAATAGGGATCTGGGGAGACAATAGGGAACTGGGGGGAAGGACAGAAAACTGGGGGCCTATAGGGAATTTGGGAAGGACAGAAAACTGGGGGCCTATAGGGAATTGGGGGAAGGACAGAAAACTGGAGAACTGGAGGGACAATAGGGAACTGGGGAAGGACAGAAAACTGGGGGCCTATAGGCAATTGGGGGAAGGACAGAAAACTGGGGGCCTATAGGGAATTGGGGGAAGGACAGAAAACCGGGGGCCTATAGGGAATTGGGGGAAGGACATAGAACCGGGGGCCTATAGGGAATTGGGGAAGGACAGAAAACTGGGGGCCTATAGGGAATTGGGGAAGGACAGAAAACTGGGGAACTGGAGGGATAATAGGGAGCTGGGGAGACAATAGGGAACTGGGGGAAGGACATAAAACTCAGGGGGCCTATAGGGAATTGGGGAAGGACAGAAAACTGGGGGCCTATAGGGAATTGGGGAAGGACAGAGAACTGGGGAACTGGAGGGACAATAGGGATCCGGGGAGACAATAGGGAACTGGGGGGGAAGGACAGAAAACTGGGGACCTATAGGGAATTGGGGGGGGGGGGGCAGAAAACTGGGGGCATATAGGGAATTGGGGGAAGGACAGAGAACTGGGGGCCTATAGGGAATTGGGGGAAGGACAGAAAACTGGGGAACTGGAGGGACAATAGGGAGCTGGGGAGACAATAGGGAACTGGGGGAAGGACATAAAACTCAGGGGGCCTATAGGGAATTGGGGAAGGACAGAAAACCGGGGGCCTATAGGGAATTGGGGGAAGTACAGAAAACTGGGGGGCCTATAGGGAATTGGGGGAAGGACAGAAAACTGGGGAACTGGAGGGACAATAGGGAGCTGGGGAGACAATAGGGAACTGGGGAAGCACAGAAAACTCAGGGGGCCTATAGGGAATTGGGGAATGACAGAAAACTGGGGGCCTATAGGGAATTGGGGGAAGGACAGAAAACTGGGGGCCTATAGGGAATTGGGGGAAGGACAGAAAACTGGGGAACTGGAGGGATAATAGGGAGCTGGGGAGACAATAGGGAACTGGGGGAAGGACATAAAACTCAGGGGGCCTATAGGGAATTGGGGAAGGACAGAAAACTGAGGTCCTATAGGGAATTGGGGAAGGACAGAAAACTGGGGAACTGTGGGGATGATAGGGAACTGGGGAAGGACAGAAAACTGGGTAACTGGGGAATAATAGGGAACAGCGGAATGATAGTGAAATACGGAACGATAGGGAACTGATGAACTACATGGAACTGGTGAACTATGGAACCGGGGCTCGACAGGAAAATGCGAGACTTGACAGGGGGTAGTCCACCAGAAAGTTTGTTTGTTATTGTGTCCAGAGAGCTATTGTGTTTCTGACCCCGCAAAGCAGATAATGAAATCGAATCAGGTAGTCATAAAATATTACTAATGGAACGACACGCCGACTTCGATAAAATATTAAATAAAAATAAGAAGATTGAGATGAGAAGGAGTGGGAAAAGCAAATAATATAAATATATCAATGAGCCACGACGTTTATTAATAAATATGAACAGTTGATCTGAAATAAATACCAAATATATGTCTTCGATTGCACCACAACTAAAACGAACAATAAATATACCACGATCACAAATGTTGGCGAGCACTCATTGTTTAATGATTTACAGACTGAACACGACTTACAACGAATAGTCGAAACATTAATAGAAACTCACAAGGAAAAAAGAAAACTGCAACTTTACTAAGATCTTGAAAAATAATTGATTGTCTCTGTTAAATAAACAGAGAATCCAGGATTTATGCGCTCACTGGCGCACAAATAGTCCATCGACATTCACCCCAACCACTCACACTGTCCCCCATCAATCAATGTCGTGCAACTATCACCTTTCACACATTTAGAATTTAAATGCCTGAAGTTAGTGGGACATAGGAAGGGTGAATGACTCCCCCCTCCCCCCGCACTCCCAGGACGACCGCATGCCTGTCTTCCTTTAATCATCCGAGTCATCATCCTCTGTGTCGGTGTACTCGGATTCCCCTGCCTTGTCTTCGTCCTCGGATATATCCCACTGGGCCTGGTAGTCTACCTTGGTGGCCTCCTTCACATCCAGCTTGATGGTCTGTACCACATCGACGTCCATGTAAGAGTCGGACCGGAGACACACCTGGTAGACGAGTTTACCGGGACGAGGAGGCGCCTGGAACTGCAACCTCACCTCCTCCTTGTCTCGCAAGGTTACCACATGGTTGGGCATGGAGACGAGTCTCTGACTCTTTCGGTCTGCCACGTACAACCAGTACCACTCCTGTTTAACCTCCGGGTAGTGGGGGCAATGTACCTCGTGGGTCAGCTTACACTTGGGCTCGAGGGCGGCGTCTTTCTTCCGCTGCATCGCGTTGATATCGTCCCAATCATCGTCGGGGTCGTCGTCCTCGTTGTTATCCGCGTCTCGCGGGACATCTCCGTTTCCGACAACCGCATCATCCGCCCCCGATTCGCCATCGGTGACGTCACTACGGCTTTCCGTGTCGCTTTCCGCGCGATCTGACTTCCCAGTATCCGCATTATTGTCGGGTTTCTTCACGTTGTCGCTAGATTTATCAGCTTTATCGCCATTCTTACCGCCACCAGCCAATTTATTGGAAGTTTCATCGCCTTTTTTCGCTACTTTCTGTATTTTTTTCTTCGGTTTCGCTGTTTTCGCCTTTTTTCCCCCTTTGCTCGGCTTCTGCCACAACTTCTTGCTGGTCTCTTTGGCGACTACGTTCTCCTTATCGTCACCTAACGACTCCGCATCCGGTTCCGCTTCCGGGATCCGGTCCGCAATATCGTCGGCCGTGTACCGCACCGGGTCTTTATCGAACAGACTGTCCATCGATGTTCGGGTCAGTGTGACCGTTAACGTGACCACGGCCCCGGCACTGACAGTCTCCTTGTCGTCCTCGTCCAGTACCTCGACCCTCGTTGCCATGTCTACCAACGGCATGTTGCCAAGGACAACCATAAGGTTTCTGTATTCCATGTCGTTAAGATTCCGAAGCATCCGCCGGCGTTCCTCGTCCTTTAAGGAGGCCAACTGACGGAGAGACTTTATACTGACCTAAAAAAAACAAATAAATTTTAAGTTAATTATGAAATATGCGAAAAAAGGGAAACGTGTTGAAATGAGGCGCTTTTAAAAAAAAAGTAATAATGAAAAAATTGGTTTACATTTAAAATTCACATCCTGCATAGAACTCGCAACTGCCCCAAAAGTGGCGCTTTGTTTTTAACAACTATTCAGATGGAATTTCGAAACTTTGTTGTGAAGTCATATGAAAGTAAGAACGCAATATCAAACTTTTCTAGCGGATATGTTATGGAAGACATACCGTGCCGTGCCGTGCCTGAGTGGAAGGATTATAAGTGATGCGGGTGTGTGGCATGAGCGCCTCATATCCCTAAGTTTGGTCAAATGGCCAACTTCCGGTACGCCCTATAGCTCTTTCCTTAGTCTGATTCGAACCGCAATGATTGATTTATTTGGGGTAAACCTAGACACCTTAGTTGAAATTTGGCATTAGTAAATTCCACGATTTCGACTGCATGAAGCTATCAATTTATTTACAAAATATTCTAGAAAATCTTTTATCTGACAGGCGACCTCGTACTTATCACAAAAATTCAGATTAACTGCATGTATTAACTACGTCTACATAATTTTGCAAGAATTCGAAATTGTTTCGAACTTTATCAAAATTCTCGGGGCCCTATTATGGATTTCGCTACTGCTGAGTTGAGTGCGGCTACCCTCACCTTTTGTGTAATATTACTATGTGATCTACTCCTATTTTGAAGTTAATTTAGCATCGGAAGTTAACTCACTCGTTTATTAACGAAGAATAGCCGCAGCATATCGGAATGGACCCCCGGTAACTGTAACAACGGCGATTTATTCTCCGGTACCGCTTGCACCAACATCTGACTGAGTTTCATCATGGACTCGAACAACTGCAGTTTGGGCGCGTGGTATCCCTGGTGACCCATGTTGGACATGACGTAGATCTGGGTGGCCATCTGGATCATCTCCTGTATGAGGAATCCCGACTTCCGCAAGGCGTAGAGTCTGTCAAGGTCCAGACTCTCCGGGGGCAACGGGACCCGCTCGATATGCGCCAGTAACAACGCGCGAGTTTTTATAGCGAAGGGGTTATTGAAGGGGCGCGTGTGGACCTTACCGAGGGCCGGCCAGCGGCGGAGGAGTTGGGGAACCTCGGTGGCGTCGGTTGGACGCGGTTTAATTTCCGGATTAAAGTAGCGATGAAACTCCCAGGAAGCAGCGAGAATCATTATAATCCGTTTAAGATCCATATTGGGAGTCCGATTAATGAAGACGCAATAGAGTCGAGTGGTGTCTACTAAAACCTTATCGCCGGCGTACTTGAGGCTGTTGTACCACCAAATACCTACGACTAACGGAAGAATCACCATAAACGCGACTATATAGGCGAGTAGAACCAATGAGGAGTTCTCCTTATCTACGATCCATGACGGTAAAGCGATCCCGAAACTGGTGGCTGTTGGCCCGTCCGGGTTACCAAACTCCTCCCAGTTCCTTCGGGTGTCTTCGTCCGTTAACGCCGCGTACGCTTTCGCTATTCGCATAAATATTTTATCGTCGCCTTCCGGTTTGTCCGGATGGTATCGCCTAGAGAGTTCTCGGTAGGCCCGTCGGATGGCGCTGGGCTCGGCGTCCGGCGATATCTGTAGGACCTCCCAGGGATCGTATTCTACCCAATCACGCTCTACTAAAGAAGCTTTGTATGCGAGGAAGGCGAACAGCAGCCAACCGGCAGCGAACGCACATTGCACGAAGAGACGCCGCGTCGTTTCGTAGGGGTTGTGTTTTTTAGCGGCTTTTCGTTTAGCTTCGCACGGCGCGCAGTGACACAGGTTTTTCTTTTGGTCCTCCTTCTTGGGGGACGAGGGCCAGTAGTAATAGGTGAGAGGGAGAAGGATAATGCCGGCGAACGCGGCAAGGAAGTAGTAAGTTGTACCACCGCTCTCATCGTACTGAAACTTTGCCGCCATATCACGCAATCATGTACATGTAACTATGTTGACAGTTTTGAAATATATACTACTGTACTAGGCCTATCCTATACTGCTATACAGCTGATGCTGAGCTATTATATAGCCTATAAATCAGTAAATTGAAAGATAAAGGTTAGCCTATAAGCAGATACGGGATACGGTATCGGCTGATCGGTACCTGTAAGCATTGGCAAGTTAGGCCTATACAGTTAGGTATCGTTTACGAATTACGAATAGTACAGAAATACAAATAAAGTAGGGCCTATGGCAGTATGGCCTAACTACTGAACTGAAACTGTACCGGTATATCAGTAGGCCTATCCTATATACAGACAGACTGACAGACATAGTCCATAGTCCTAACGCCTAACTCCTAACAGCCTAAGTAAATAAAATAATTTTATGATAATATATGCCTACCTGCCTACCGCTACCTTCCTGCAGTCTGACCGTAGGCCTATGCCTACAGCGCTACAGGCAGTCTGGTTCCTAGCTTAATTTGACATTATGTCAAATTTGACATTTTGCTTTTCAAATTTGACATTTCATGCTAAATTTGACATGGAAAAAGAGAAAAAGTGCTTTGGGAGTTCAATTATTTAATTGGGCATCTGAATTTTTATATGTAGACATTAATTTGCCATTTGAACATTTTCACCAGGGGTAATTGAAATTCACCAAGAATTTTTTGAAATAATTACGTTTTAAATTCTGCAAGATTCAAATTTGACATGACATTCCAAATTTGACATATAATATTATACCAGTAGTATAAATATATAAGACGATTTGATGTTGAAGGTTTATTATTAAATCTGTTTAATTGATCCAACATCAATTTTAATTATTATAGCTTTATATTTTAAACTGGACAACTGATGAAGTGAAAAATGGGATATTTAATTACGGATTCCTTCTGGAAATGAGCAGGTTACAAAGGCACATTATTTTAACCAAAACAATAAACTAAACACAATACACAATAGAACAGGTTACAGTTTAATTTTTGAGAGTAATCAACTGTTAATTGTGTCCAATTTCCCATGGAGAGGGATGCAATTTTATTGAGTAGTCTGTTCTGAATCATTCATTTCATACCATTCAGCCATTATAATATATATTATATTGCACTAGTGACTAGTCCTAATCTTTTGTGGTTCATAAATTGTATTGATATTGAGTTCCGAAATTGCATGTGGATATAATATAACAATGATTTGTGTTCTTTAAATAATTTACAGATTCTTGTTTATTTTTAAAGATTGTGATTAAAGATCTGAAGATTGCGGGTTAGTTATTAAATGTCATTTCCATGATTTCTATGCAGCCAGCTTTCAACCTTAACCGGGTCCGTCTAAAAGCCACATCGGACCCAATCGGTACCACATCGGACCACATCGGGGCCACATCGGACCACATCGGGGCCACATCGGAGCCACATCGGCCACAAATAGCAATTTAGGATGTAAATAACAAGTTCCAGCACCAACTGACCAAACTCGTATCAGTAATTCAGTAATTGTTAGTCTTTCTGACAACAGGTCAGGCTGGTAACCGGTACTGCACTGCAGTAGGTACTAGATACTAGAATATCTAATGCAGAGACTATTGCCCCTACTTATACAGTACAGTACCCGTCTGCAGGTATACACAATGAGCTTGGCAGTTATTGTATTTGTATAATTATACTATACTATACTGTACTTACTGACTGACTGATATATAACACATGCACTAGAGACAATCTTCAGTTCTCCAGTCTGCGGAAGGGAAGGCAAGAAGTTTGAAAGAGAAAACGTTATCAATGCATTGTTTGAAATAATTTGAAACGGGGGGGGGGGGGGGGGGGGGGAACTGGACGCAAATCCCATCTTGGCGAATTAATATCCCGCCTCAATGTTATATTCTCAATTTAGGGAAAGGAGCAGGTTGCAGTGGCACGTTATATTAACCAAAACAATAAACTAAACACAATTATTATTTTTGATATTAATCATCTGTTATTTGCGTCGAATTTCCCCTGGAGAGGGAGGAATGTTTATTGCGTCCAGTTCCCCCCCCCCCCCCCCCCCCCTATCTGAATAATTTTGAGCTGAGCAAATATGTAGTACCACACCTTTGGCTGAGAGTTAGTGAAGCCTTTGATGCTGTTATTCTGATGTTCTGTTATCTGGTTATGTTCCAACTTTAAACGTTAACAACGTTCATACATCGGTCCCAATCGGTACCACATCGGACCAAATCGGTACCACATCGGACCTAATGGGTACGACATCGGACCCAATCGGTACCACATCGGACCCAATCGGTACCACATCGGACCAAATCGGTACCACATCGGACCAATCGGACCAATCGGTACCACATCGGACCTAATGGGTACGACATCGGACCCAATCGGTACCACATCGGACCCAATCGGTACCACATCGGACCCAATCGGTACCACATCGGACCCAATCGGTACCACATCGGACCCAATCGGTACCACATCGGACCCAATCGGTACCACATCGGACCCAATCGGTACCACATCGGACCAAATCGGTACCACATCTAGTCCTAATGGGTACCAACGAATGCCATGGCGTTTTATCATCGAACATCTAACTGTCAATTGAAAAAGACATTGTAGTAACACGATGTACTGTAGGCCTCCTACACAGTACATTTTATCTAATTATAAATTATCAACTTTTTGAAGATCAAATTATAGATAATATATATTATATTATTTAGTTACGGCCACTATCAGCCATTATTGACCGTTGGAATTGTTTTAATCTATTGTGGTGTGCGCATGTCGCTGCGTTTTTACTTAGGAAGTAAATAAATATTTTCAATTTCTTATATAATTTATTTCTCAAACAATCCCAGATCATTGCATATTATTTATACTGTATTTCATATTATTATACATTACTCTAGTTATACATTTATTTATATTTTTTACATAGTTTTTGCGCTGAGAAAATTATCGATTAATAACGAGATGGGCACTATTTTCCCTAAGGAAAAAATATTGCATTGATTTTACTCATTTCCGGCCCGGCACAAAAAGCAAAGATAACAAATTTTAAAGTATTTTTAGTAGAATTTCGTAAAATATATTTATTATAATTGTATTAAATTATTAATAACATACTTTTGAGTAGGTTTCAATAAGACTGTATATTATAACCCTCGCTTATATACTGTATAACACACTCTGTTAAGTGGGCTACTTTTACAAAAGTATGATGATTTTGTTGGTCACTGATCTGGTCTTTCGATAAAATTAATTCTTATTTTATCCAAATTTAATTTGGGCCATATACTGTGTAGTGTACTTACCGTAGGCCTAGTTCAATTAAATGTTACAGGTGGTTTTTATTTGAAGTTTATAAGTTTTATAATCAGAACATAATATCATATAATACAGTATAAAGTTGACCTATACACTATATTTACTTCTTCCCCGTCCGTTTACGCGCCTTTTGCCCCTTCTTTTTACCACCTGTCAATTTGGGCTTTATCGTAGCTAGTTTTCCATCGCTGGATGTAACAGCGGCGTAGGTAGGTACCACGTGGAACAAAGTTCAGAAAGGCCTTCACATGTTGTGCTGCGCCATACAATTTCCTGTGCGAAAGAGCTAATTGCTAAAAGTACCAAAACTCATATTAATATAATTTACATAATCAGAAGTCAAAAAAGAATAATCAAAGTCTAGCCAAGTTGGGGATACTGTAGGGAGTCGAAATGGTTCATGTAAAGAATAACATACTGCATTATAATAATTGGGAAATGAAACTTTAAAAAGTAACTATAATAATTTGTACAGTAGTAAGTCTAGGGCCCTGCCATACTATGCCAATCGATGTCGTATACTATATACTGTATGTCTCTGTGACGGGTGCGAACCGGCACACAATAGAAGCATCTCAATAATCGAAACATTGCTTCTATGATACGAAAATATACACTGCTACAGTACATAAGCTTTTGTAAGCAAAATACTCATACTGTAAATAAATATACAGTACTGTAAATCCAAGATAAAGTGTGCAATAGCAATGCAACAGTTGTCTCGTTTGCCAAGAAGATTGACAGAGTCTAGGATCAGCTAAGTTGACTAAGTTTGCCATGGTTTAAGGCAATCTTGGTCGTTTTTGTGGTCATTCCAGGTCGATAAAATGCGGACCAGTTGACTTACTTGGAGCAAAACTTGGGAAAGGAGAAGCGCCCACCCACCCCCACCTTCGGGTTGCAGCAATTGAAAGAGGAGAATTCGGGACGCCTCCATCCTCGGCCGACTGTTAGCTTGATATTCTATACAGTAGTGTATCTTCATTGAGTTCATTCCGTTTGGATTATTGCTTAGAGAGCTACTACTACGATCGGCATGCTGCATTGCAGCTGCATTATATATATTACATATATATTAAGAATGCTGTTCAGGTTTGTCGACAAAATTGCCCCGCCACAACTCCCTTTCACCCATGACATTTGTGTAATGGATTTCTCGTGCTCCTTGGCACGATAAGCCCCTAAAACGGATTTGAATCTCAAAAAGGTTCCAGGTTTTACTAAGCGAGGCTTTACCTCGCTTAGTGTTTTGGTTTTCCGGCTAACATAAAATATTTTCCACTAGAACATGGTCCTTCAATGACTTGTTATTTACGGACATCCACAACCTTTTAGTATAGTACAAAAACACAGTGATTTTCTGTTCTTCCCAAATAGTTACTGTATATTGCTTCCTTCTGACATATAAAAAATAGTGTACTGTAACACCATAGAAAAACCTCTGGGATGAGGAAAAGGTAGAAACCGGGTGCTTTGGGTCCGTTTAGCGAAGTATACAGTATGGGACAAATCCAAGTTTAATAAAGTAAAAATTAAATAATAATGAATGACCAGGACGTAGGAACCATTTTTAACATATTTTTGTGAAAGTATCACTTACACACAATAAAATCCATCAACATAGTTTAATATTAACTTAACATACAGTATACACGATATAAAACAAGTCCAATATCAATTAATTACAATATTAGTAAATATGTACTGAAAGTATGCAATATACTGATATACAATGTAAAATAAGTACCTAGAATAGTGATCGTAAAATACACAAAATAAATTAAAATAAGTGTGTAGGATAGAGTTACCACATCGGTCCAAATCGGTACCACATCGGATCCAATCGGGTTCACATCGGACGGAATCGCTACCACATCAGACCCGGTCAGACCTAATCGGTACCGCACATGGTCCAGAGATCCCAGACGACTCCACAGTCCATTCCGATTGGTGGAAGAATATGTTGCATGATTGAATCCTCGGATCGCATATCGTGTTACTACAATGTCTCTTTCGATTGACAGTTAGATGTTCGGTGATAAAACTGCCATGGCATTCATAAACCATACAGTCTATTGGGAATTCAATTGTCATCAAGCGTACAAAACACTCTTCTCCTCCTAGATGTTGGTATTTTTTTTGGTATTACATTATATCATTATGCCAAATTAATAAACATAAATAAATAAAACAAACTAAAGTAAAATAACACGTTACGCTTACAGTTACATGTATGCTGCATTAACCAAAATAATAAGAAAATCAGTACCAATTCGGACCCAATCGGTACCACATCGGACCACATCGGGGCCACATCGGACCACATCGGGGCCACATCGGACCACATCAGGGCCACATCGGACCACATCGGGGCCACATCGGACCCAATCGGTACCACATCGGACCCAATCGGTACCAAATCGGTATCACATTGGACCTTATGGGTACCACATCGGACCCAATCGGTACCACATCGGACCCAATCGGTACCACATCGGACCAAATCGGTACCACATTGGACCAAATGGGTACCATATCGGACCATATGGGTACCACATCGGACCAAATGGGCACCACATTGGACCAAATGGGTACCACATCGGACCCAATCGTGAATCGGTACCACATTGGTACCCCCATTGGAACAAATCGGCACCACATCGGACCCAATCGGTACCTAATCGGTATCACATTGGACCTTATGGGCACCACATCGGACCCAATCGGTACCACATCGAACCCAATCGGTACCACATCGGTACCACATCGGACCAAATCGGTACCACATTGGACCAAATCAGATCAAATGGGTACCATATCGGACCATATGGGTACCACATCGGACCAAATGGGTACCACATTGGACCAAATGGGTACCACATCAGACCAAATCGGTACCACATCGGACCCAATCGGGTTCACATCGAACCTAATCGCTACCACATCAGACCCGGTCAGACCTAATCGGTACCGCACA
>JAUCBJ010000840.1:0-26479 GCA_032718475.1 Nemertoderma westbladi | reverse complement strand
AACACCCTGTAACTATCCAACTCCCTCAGGAGAAACCAGGTTTGCATGTCGATGGGTTGGCGCATCAATTACGATATTGTAACGGTTCGGCTCGGGATCGAACCCCGGCACCTTCCAGCGAGAGACCACCGTTGATTGGTTCTCGAAATATTGATTAAAATTTGTAGCATGTCTTAACTTTACATCAGGGGAGGTGTTAATATGATGGGAATATCAATAACATTAATGTTTTCACTTATTCCGGAGACAGAGGAATATGCTCGTTCGAAATGGCAGGTTCCTAGATTTAGAGTGGTGCAGAAACCATTAAAACAAGACAAGGATTCAATGACCACATCTCGAGATATTGCACCGAAGGTCCTTGTCGCTGGTCCCCTATCCTATACACGGCGACAGTATAAATGTCTCGGCTGTCGATCAAGCCACACCTTCCTTATATGCAATATCTCGAGAAACATTGACTTTACTAGTGTTGGTTGGTGTACCGGTATACAACCACTAACCGGTCAATGTAGTTAGCGTTTTGAATACATATGTGATTTTGACTGCTCGTTAAGTTGAAGTATTTATTTTTATATGGCTGTACCTCATATTGACATCAACCGTGAAAGACTTCCAAATTATTAAATTGGAATCGCTTTGCTGGATAATTTTGAAAATGCTAAATTTGCGGTAATGAATTCTACTTAACCCCTTATATGTATAATATAGCTGAGATATTAATATTTAACGGTATACCGGAATAAACTAAAATAAAAAATTGAGGGGAACCACGCCGATATGACGACCCAACCGACTTCGGGATTCGGTCAGGACTGGGCCGGCGACGAGTGGGCGGCTACGACACCTTCCGCCGCTACTACTAGGATCGGCATGCTGCATTGCAGCTGCATTTTTAAGAATGCTGTGCCGGCTTGTCAACAAAATTGCACCGCCACAACTCCCTATCACCCATGACATTTGCTAGATCATCCGCATCTTTAAGGCCAGTGTCCTTTAAGATGCGTCTCAAGAAAGTCATGTGCTGTCCACCATGCTTATTCACTCCATGGGGCTGCCAAAGTACAGTTATGCACTGGCTTATGCACTTATTATGCACTGGCTGGTCCTCACGGCGAATGCAATATCCTGCAAAGAGGAGGCGATTTTGTTGTAATGTCAAGCTTGGGGGAACCAATGAGACACCTCCAATGTTATATATTGTCTGGTTGGAGATGTGCGCATTGTACTTGACACAATGAACCCGGTGTATCATTCTTGTGAATGTGCCATCCAGAGATTAGGTGTCCTCAGCATTTAGAGCCCAGCATGGACTCCCACAGAGGAGTACTGGAACTACTGCTGCTCTAAATAATCGGACCTTAAGTTTCCGATTAATTCTCGGTGACTTCCAAATCTTGGAAAGCCTATTCAAGGCTGCCCATGCCTTTTCCTTACGTATTCGAAGGTCCTCACCTGACTTCCGGATCCATGATCCCAGGTAACAGAAGACGTCCACATGCTCAAGCATACCATCCTTCGAGCTTATGCTCATCCGATCAGAGACTTGCTGAGGACTTTCAAAGTTAACTGTCAAAATTTTGGTCTTTCTGGAGTTAATAAAAAGACCAACACTAGAAGCAGCATGTTCTAATGAGCTGAGGAGCCGTTTGGCTCCCTCTTGTGATTCTGAGAGTACTCCTAAGTCATCAGCAAAGTCTAGATCAGTTAGGTACTTGGCAGGATTTCCTCGACTTCTGGAGCCAGTAGGTGGAGTTATCATCACCCCATCATCATTATGATGATCTAAGGACATGCGTAGAACATAGTCAACCACAATTATGAACAAGAATGGTGCAAGTGTGTCTCCCTGGGGGACGCCCCTAACACTTCAAATGGTTCTGTGTCACCGTCAAAGGTGACACAAATGTTGTCGAACCATCGTATACTGATCTGATTGCTGTAATAATTTCATCAGGAATCCCATATAATGAAAGTATGCTGAACATACGTGAGCGAGAGACTGAATCAAAGGCCTTGAAGAAGTCAACAAAGAACAGCCAGAAGCCTGTCTTTCTTTTTTGATAACTCTTCAATTATCCTTCTAAGTGCCAAAATGGGCTTCATGGTCCCACGACCTTTACGGAACCCATTCTGATCCACGGAGCAGTCTCTCATTGGGATCCCTGATGCAATTTAATATAATTCTATTGTATAGCTTTGCAGCAATCGAGATCAATGAGATTCCCCGAAAAGAACCATAGAGTGTTATGTTGCCCTTCTTGGGAACTGGCACCAACTTATTTGTTTTCATTTCTTGTGGGACTCTTGTTGTTCGGTACATGTCTACTATGATGGGATAGATAAGCTTTAAACACTCAGGTATTCCGCCGCAGATGCGCCCACTGCCAGTCCCGCCACAGGGCAGACTGCACCCTCGGCTGGAGGCTCCAGTGATTGGGGCGGGGCCAACGAGGCGTGGCGATTGGTGGAACGAACGGGGAACGGCGGTGGAGAAACTGTTGAGTGGAACTTTGGTGAAATGTTATTGTCTGGCGTCCTTACCAATTAATTATTGTGCTAATTGATTTAGTTTCATTGGTTTGGATTATATTTAATAATTATTATTTTATAAATAAAAAAATTTTAATTATAAATAATTATAATTAACTTATTACATAAATGTATAAAAATAAAACAAACTGGTTTGTTTCTATTAATATTATAATAAATTGCTGTCCTGTTGAATTTTTTTTCGCAATGTATAATATTCTGTGGCAGGGTACTAAGTTAAAAAATATCAACTTGTATACATATACACCATTCATTAACTTAAAGCAAAAAAACTCAGTATTACTACACTAGGTTTTACCCAAGCAAATTAAGTTCGTGCATTGTAATGTTCATGTATAAAATATCTCATTATATAATATGTCATATATCTACATTTTTATTTTAAAATGAAGTTTCGAAATACAGTATACATTTTTATATAAAATATAAGAACCTGAAAAATAATTTATTATTTGTGTTATGGGTGAATGAGTAGTTTCAAATTATTTTAACTTTTTTTGTTGGGTATAATAATCTGAAAAATATCATTCTATCATACGACTGGGACTGAGTGGTTTTAACTATCTCATTGGCTCCTTGGTTCCTGGCGGTATATCAGGTAGCGCATTCTTTCATCTGTTAGTTGTTTATTGTGTCTCTGTCGTTGAAAACCCACCCCCGAAACGTGCGGAAAGTGTAGACTCTAGCTCTCCCAATATATTTCTAATTATAAAATTAATCTCCTTGGGACTATTATGACATTAGAATTTTAATGCTCAGCCCTATTGTACTGTATAATAAGTTAAGATGTGCGATTTTTAAAAATACACGAATATGACCCAGAACCACCTGTTCCACCAGAACCACCACCATTCTAGATACATACTGAAAATTTGTATTGTTAAATATTGTTGTAATATTGTTAAATTTATCCATGATTAAAAATATACAACTTAAAAAATAGATGGCCACATGGTTTTATAGGCCTATTATAAATGATTTCCAAAAATATAATTAAAAATTTTAATCTATAAATTTTTGCGTGTTACTAAAAATGGCACCATGCCTGCTGCATTTACATAATTACATTTGTTTTAGAAAATAAGAGCGATATATATAAATATAGCCTGAATTTTTTTTAGTTAAATTAAACTGATATTGACTGTATTAGTAAGACACTTTAGATATTAGTGAACCTGGCTTCTTTTGGGGTAGTAAAGAAATGGTTGGATAGTTATGGAGTGTTTATCCTTGAGAGTTAGTGTAGCGCCCTCCCTGCCTTATAGGTAAGAGCCAATAGGGAATCCTTCGGGTTGCCTCAGGTGTTACGTGTTTCACACGTTAAACGATAACTTTTTTAACCATCAAAACTGACGACTTGCTTACTTTTAATTAGTTAACTTTGTTACTTGTTTGCTTACTTACTCGCTTGCGTATTTATTAGCTTACTTACTTGCTTACATAAATAATTGCTTTCTTACTTACTTGCTTAATTAGATACTTACTTACTTCATTACGCACTCACTTGCTTACAAAATTACATACTTATTTACTTGGGTACGTACAAGCTTACTTAATAGCTTACTTACTTACTATCAGACACAATAATAAGAGCCGATATTTCGTCGCGGAATCCATGACCGAGGTCGCCCACAACATGGCGGTCTAGCCGATTCCCAAACTACTAACAGGAGAGTCCTTCTCCCTCCGCACCACCACGAAGGACCAGGAGACGCGAACCGACGTGAGCGGATTCTGGGACAATCGCTTCCAGAAGATGTCCATCGAGGTGTCGATGTTTAATCCGCTGGCAGACACCAAAAGCTTCGCTGGCAATCGGGTACACCGATATCCACCACGAAGTGAGGAATTGTCAAAAACATGAGGAGTGAATACGTGAACTGAGGTGTAACACCCCACGTTCATCCCGCTATCTTCTCTTCTTTTCGCGGAACAGCACATGCTGCACACCAGTTCATTAAGCGGTTAAGCAACCAGTAAGGGAATCTATTGCCGACACGTTAGTCGTGTTGGGAAAATGCTGACTCGGATCCCGGGCTCTAGGCCTAGAAGAACTGCAGAACTTTAGGACTCTGACTGCTGAGGACACCAGCCAAATCTCTGGATGGTACATTCACAAGAAAGCTACGCCGGGTTCATTGTGTCAAGTACAATGCACACATATCCAACCAGACTCTATATAACATTGGAGGTGTCTCATTGGTACCCACAAGCTTGACACTAGAACAAAGCCACCTCCGCTTTGCAGGACATTGCTTTCGTCGTGAGGATCAGCTAGGACAGTACACCCCTCCCCACCCCCAACTTAATTATCTATACTATCGGGTTACATTTTCAAGTTTTGAATATCAAAGACAACTGGCATTGGCCTATGACCTAATAATATTCCTATATTACTACCATCTCATCAAATACTTCTGAAGTGGTATGGTACTACAGACCAGATTTATTGCATATCAAACATTATTTGAAATGTCTAGGTATAAGCAGATATATCTTTTAAATGTAAACAAATGTGCCAAAGGGCTACTCTCATGCGAAAGCAGCAAATGGGCCCGGGCACAGTGATTACTTGTCACCATCCACGTTTTTGGCACTATCCACTTTATCCCCTATTTTTCCCGGATTTGTAATTTTCACATCGACTTAACACCCGGCGTATTAGCTTACTACCTATGATATTAAATAACACATATAGAGATTATTAAACACTTCCGTGTTGTAGCAGCTGTAATGTTTCAGAAGTACATTACTCATTACATTTCGCTTGTACTTTTAGGGCAATTATTTGAAACTTTTTTATCAATGGTCACAACAGGAGTTGTTAATTCAAAGGATGGAATGGCGATTTCACGGCTTTGTTTATATTATTTATTTATTTACAAAATGCTTGAGTATTTGTCCCTTTTCTCTAAATTAAATATTTATTAATTTGATTAATTTACCCACCTTGAGGTATATCACTATCAGGACTACGTATAAATCTCATCATAATGATGATGGGGTGATGGCAACTCCACCTACAGGCTCCAGATGTCGAGAAAATCCTGCCAAGTACCAAACTGATCTAGACTTTGCTGATGACTTAGGAGTACTCTCAGAATCACTAGAGGGAGCCCAACGGCTCCTCAGCTCATTAGAACATGCTGCTTCTAGTGTTGGTCTTTTTATTAACTCCAGAAAGACCAAAATTCTGACAGTTAACTTTGAAAGTCCTCAGCAAGTCTCTGATCGGATGAGCATAAGCTTAAAGGATGGTATGCTTGAGCATGTGGACGACTTCTGTTACCTGGGATCATGGATCCGGAAGTCAGGTGAGGACATTCGAATACGTACGGGAAAGGCATGGACAGCATTAAATGGGCATTCCAAGATTTGAAAGTCACACAGAATTCATCGGAAACTTACTGTCCGATTACTTAGAGTAGAATTAGTACCAGTACTCCTCTATGGGAGTCCATGCTGGGTTCTAACTGCTGAGGACACCAAATCTCTGGATGGCACATTCACAAGAATGCCACGCCGGGTTCACTGTGACAAGTACAATGCACACATCTCCAACCAGACACTATATCATTGGTGTCTCATTGGTTCCCCCAAGCTTGACAATAGAACAAAGCCGCCTCGGCTTTGCAGGACATTACTTTTGCCGCGAGGACCGGCCAGTGCATAATCTTGTGCTTTGACGGCCTCATGGAGTGAATAATCATGGAGGACAGCCCATGACTTTCTTGAGACGCATCTTAAAGGACACTGGCCTTGAAGATGCGGATGATCTAGCAAATGTAATGGATCCTAAATTAAGATACTATATTCCAGGACTTGGTGTACATACACTCTACACAGTGTTATCGATAATACTATATAATAATTGTTGGCACCAAACATTTTACATTAAATTATGGTGGTTTGAGATAATTTGGTGACAAAAGATTATATTCTGATGAAATAAAGTAGAAAATATTATTTAATTTCAAACTAATGAGTCATAGTACGAAAGGGAAGGAATAATAACCGATAAATGAAAAAATAATTCAAAATAAATCCGATATAATAAAGTGATAGTAATCTACTGATTGCAGAATAGTTTGCAACAAATGCACACAAAGTATCGACAAGAACTGCATGTTAAGTAAACTTGAAATAAACCCCCACAAGCAATCAAAATGTTCATTAAAATAAACCATCATGGCATTTATTACGATTACAAGACTACTTAATGATTGGCATTTGTTGTGCTTCAAACAATGGAAATAAAGAAAATATTAAACCAAAGTGTCACTCTCCAATCGGCCTTTTATGGCCAAATACGCTGAGACAGAAAATAAATGGTGAATGGAATGATGAACAAAAAGCAGTTGGGATAATAACTAGAAACTAAACGGCCGTTCATAAAGTATTATATTTTAAACAGTGTTGGCCAGTCTGGTTATAGTTCATATAACAGTTTATTGGTTAATTTTAAAAAAGAAAACATTTTATTCGCCTCTTTGTGAAGAATGCCAGAATTTCACTTTTGGGCCGAAATGTTATTAAAAATTTATATATATATGAACAATTAGTATTATTTTAATTTAATTTATCCTTCTTGGGTTTTATAGCGCTCATTTCTATCTTATAACCTGTACAGATACAAATTCGTTTATTGGTTTGGTTACATTGAGCCACTCTATGACTTATATTGTTCATTAAATTACAGATACATCGCCTATGAATACCTGAATGGGTTAATTTCAAAATATCAAACCATTTTAATATCGAGCCATTGTAGACGACCCAGGGAACGTTGAACAAAGTTATTAAATTTACAACGAGTTTGCAACACATTTCAAACCCAATCAAATAATAAATTATGAACGGCCGTAAAATTACGGCTAATCGTAGAATGAAGCTAAAACACTACTCGAGAGTTACTATAGCTAACATAGAAAGAAAAATCAATAAATTATTCAGATAATTGATAATAATTCCATTATCTATTTATTATTATAATAATATGTACAAATAACTCAAGTATTTCGCACCCCATTTATATATATACTAACTATTATAACTAACAATACAAATAACAGAGTCGCAGCAGGAAATACAGTTTCCACTAAATTTAATTACCTTAATTAATTTAACCAGAGGAATTTAAATTTAAACTTATCACATCCATTCCATGTGTACGTACGGGTTGTGCTAACTGGTTACTAAACTGTAACATGCTCTTCTAACTATGGTATCAAACTGTCACATGTTCTGCTAACTGACTGCCACATGCTACATTGACTGTGGTATCAAATCGTCACATGCTACACTAACTGTGACATCGCTACCAAACTGTCACGTGCTACACTAACTTTGACATCGCTACGAAACTGTCACATGCTACACTAACTGTGACATCACTACCAAACTGTCACGTGCTACACTAACTGTAACACCGCTACCAAACTGTCACATGCTACACTAACTGTGACACCGCTACCAAACTGTCACGTGCTACACTAACTGTGACATCGCTATCAAACTGTCACATGCTACAATAACTGTGACACCGCTACCAAACTGTCACGTGCTACACTAACTGTGGCAACTCTACCAAACTGTCACGTGCTACACTAACTGTGACATCGCTACCAAACTGTCACATGCTACACTAACTGTGATATCGCTACCAAACTGTCACGTGCTACACTAACTGTGGCAACTCTACCAAACTGTCACGTGCTACACTAACTGTGACATCGCTACCAAACTGTCACATGCTACACTAACTGTGGCAACTCTACCAAACTGTCACGTGCTACACTAACTGTGACATCGCTACCAAACTGTCACATGCTACACTAACTGTGATATCGCTACCAAACTGTCACATGCCACACTAACTGTGACATCGCTACTAAACTGTCACGTGCTACACTAACTGTGACATCGCTATCAAACTGTCACATGCTACAATAACTGTGACACCGCTACCAAACTGTCACGTGCTACACTAACTGTGGCAACTCTACCAAACTGTCACGTGCTACACTAACTGTGACATCGCTACCAAACTGTCACATGCTACACTAACTGTGATATCGCTACCAAACTGTCACATGCTACACTAACTGTGACATCGCTACCAAACTGTCACGTGCTACACTAACTGTGACATCGCTATCAAACTGTCACATGCTACAATAACTGTGACATCGCTACCAAACTGTCACATGCTGCACTAACTGTGGCATCTCTACCAAACTGTCACGTGCTACACTAACTGTGACACCGCTACCAAACTGTCACATGCTACACTAACTGTGACATCGCTACCAAACTGTCACGTGCTACACTAACTGTGACATCGCTACCAAACTGTCACATGCTACACTAACTGTGACATCGCTACCAAACTGTCACGTGCTACACTAACTGTGACATCGCTACCAAACTGTCACGTGCTACAATAACTGTGACACCGCTACCAAACTGTCACATGCTACACTAACTGTGGCATCTCTACCAAACTGTCACATGCTACAATAACTGTGACACCGCTACCAAACTGTCACATGCTACACTAACTGTGGCATCTCTACCAAACTGTCACGTGCTACACTAACTGTGGCATCTCTACCAAACTGTCACGTGCTACACTAACTGTGGCATCTCTACCAAACTGTCACGTGCTACACTAACTGTGGCATCTCTACCAAACTGTCACGTGCTACACTAACTGTGACACCGCTACCAAACTGTCACATGCTACAATAACTGTGACACCGCTACCAAACTGTCACAGCTACACTAACTGTGACATCGCTACCAAACTGTCACATGCTACAGTAACTGTGACATCGCTACCAAACTGTCACGTGCTACACTAGCTGTGGCATCTCTACCAAACTGTCACGTGCTACACTAACTGGGACACCGCTACCGAACTGTCACATGTTACAGTAACTGTGGCATCGCTACCAAACTGTCACATGCTACACTAACTGTGGCAACGTTACCAAACTATCACATGGTCTGCAAAATGTGGAATGTTAACTGTTGCACGATAACTGTTACTATCCAACATTGTACGTTCACGTGAAGCGCTAACTCTAGACAGACATATCTTCGTTACGAAATGTCGAACGGCTGTTTCAAATTCCTCTCGAAAATCTAAAAATAATTAAAGTAAAAAAACGCGAAACTATATCCCTGCAACTGCCCTATTTCCAGAGAAATATTAGACTAAGATCGGGTTGACCGGGAGACCGCTAGATGGCGCTACGACACCGACGACTGGCCGGGTTCGCTGTCTAGTTCCTCCAGGTCACTAGAACTCGCCAGGCTGTCCCTTTCTGAGGCTCGCGAATCGAACTGCACGCTGATGACGGACTCATCGGAGAGTGTCGTGTTGGATGAGTCGGACGCCACACTCAATGAGTCTTCGTCGTCCAAAGCGTTCGACAGCACGGGTCCGACGTCCGATAGCACCGATCCACTAATGTCCGACAGTGTCGGTTCGACATCCGACAGCGCCGCTCCACCAATGTCCGACAGCGCAGGTCCGACGTCCGACGGTACCGGTAAAGATACATCGGAATGCTCCTCCGCTTGCGAGCCGGGAGAATGGGAGAGTTGGGTGGCAGGAGGTATATCTGTGGTCCCTTCGATTGCGATATTGGTCCGATTGACTACGTTCTCCTGACTAACTGTGCTGTCAGTATCTGAATCGGAGGGTTGCATGTCCAGTAGTTGGTTGTTGGCCGTAACTTCTACCGAGAGTTTGTTGTTTAGCCCTGGTGGGGGGACACCTTTACAACCTGCAATGTGGAGGTAAATGTCAGTGCAGTTAGCCAACATAATGTTACTAATGCCCGTAGCGCGTATATAGCGGATAAGGGATAACAAATCAGACGCAACCAATATAAAACATTAAACACCAACACATCCGGTTAATTTACATATTCGACCGTAAAAGACACATTAAGCCGTGTTTCTCATTTGATCAGGTAATTAATGTCAGTAGAAAATAATTAAACAGATCCTAGAACACAGCAAATCATAATTAAAAAAAACTTATTGGCCGTCAAGGAAATATGTACGAGTAATTTCCGGATTTTGGACAAAATCCAACCTTCATAACATATTGATGAACTGTTTTGTAACGTAGCAACCAACCTCCTTGTATTCTATTCGTAATATCCAACAATTCCCGAAGACCAGACAATTCAGTTTTCATTCTTGCATAATTTTCCTCTTCCGTAAGAATCGTCATATCGTCAACAGCGATGGCCTTAAACATTACCGAAACCATTTCCAACATCTTCTCAGAAAGTTTCCTAACATCCTAGACGGGGGTAGAAGTTTTAGCTACAGTCGACTTATCCGGACACCGGACATAGACCATGTCCCGGAATATAGTGACCCTCATCCTTACTGGGTAAGGAGGAGGATACAAATAATACTTAATAGAGGAGTGGCTTAGCGCCAGAAAAGAGCTAAATTGTTACTAAAGTTACAAACTTTTCAACATTTTTTTAAGGTACCAGTTACCTTTGGGTACCGGTATATTATATAGATCAGAAAAATCCCACATGCTCCAAAAAATTCGGCCATATGAACACTTTAAACTTCAAGTTTCTTTATTTAGCAACATGTATTTTACATAACAAGATTAACTATTAGAGATATGTTTCCCAAATTTTGTGTAAACTGAACTGACTATCGATTAACTGAACTACACTCTTCTACATACTGCAGTTACCAATTTAGTTTCAAAAGCAAAGGAAATTTGTCTAATAATTTAATAAGTTTTATTATCATTTGGCTCGTAGGAAGTAATGGGGGTATTTAACCCAGTCCATCAGCTTTTTCGACCTCAGGAACTCTTGCTCCCAAACAATTGATTTGTTATATTATAAACTATCGTGGTTTTAAACTAAAGCAAATTAATAAAATACACCTAAAAATCAATACAGCAATCACAATTATACTTTGTAAAAAAAACTCCGCTCTAACATTAGTGGAAATATAAAATGTTATTAGTTTACTTCTAGTTACCGAGAAATATAAATTATTGTGGGACGGGTCAGTAACGGTATAGTTTATTCCTTTCCAATTGAATCACGGCTTATTGTAAAATTAACTAAAGTATTCTAGAACGTCACTATTCGATCCTTATATTCTCCCCTAGTCTACTTTTTGTTTGGCTTGTTCCACTAAAAATCTATTTTGGACCAGGGGATTATTGTTACCCGAAGTTACTCACAAATTTTTCTCTAAGAATACCGATAAGTAATTATTCAATAGTAGAATTTAAAAAATTCATAGACTTGAATAATTATTTCACGTAAAATATTTCAATGAAATTTTTGAAACATTAAATTTCATGGCATTTATTCCAATCAGATAATTCAGCGGTACATATCTTTCTTCACTTAGTTCGTTACTGCTTTATTAGTTTTAGACTGTTTTATATATTTTATTTTAGAGTTAGACAGTTTAACTAGACTATACTCTGATTCTGCCTCATCCTACTACATTAATAATTATCGATGTAAGCTTGAAAATAATCAATAACTAGTTGTTATATTATAATTAAATTAATTAAATCATATAACAACAATAAGCCAATCTTAATTTAAATAAACAGTAAACATTCTAGTCTTCACTCCCCTCGAACTCCAATTCCCCGTGTCACATACGCCTACTTGGGCGACTTAGTTATTAACACCCACTCTAACTGAATCAATGATTCCTGAATGCATCGATTCTTCTGTAAAAGGTTCGCAATAGGTTAAACCCCCACAATTTAATTTTACAGTATTTAACAGTAATGCATTTAATAACAATTGCGTTCTAGTTCATAAACTTCCGGCTTCATAAAATATGCCTCAGGTACCCCTCATCCCCCCAAATACATTGTTAAATATACATTTTTTTTAGAAAATACATGAGATTGCATGAAATTTGAAACACAGATAGTTTCACCTTAGTGAACACTCCTCCTTAGTGGTTGAGCCAGAATTTATATTATCGCTTTCAATCTTTAGCTACAAGCGTTTGAAAAAGGTGTCTCCGTCGATATTACACCAGTTACTCCGCAGTTATTCTTCAATCTTATAGAAAGCTGACCGTGCAAGGATTCCAAATATGTAACAATATTTGAATTTGGTTGGGATCAAGGTGTACTAAATAACAGGTCATGAAGCGAGCGGATTGCTGAAATTAGCGGAGGCCGATCGTTTCCCTATTTATGGCACTATTTTCATAATATTTCCTTAGAAACTTCTTATGTGCTACTTTGGTTAGGTGGATATGATGACTAGGATTCATAGCAATGTAATAAAATGTCTTTCTGGAATTTTTATCTTGTAGTTGCCAAGGTAACCGGGTGCAAATTTCAAAATTTCGAGCGCCTGTAATTCAAGACAAGGGATTATGTTCTTGAGATTTGGTATATGAGTAAAGGGAATAAAAGTCTATCAAAATATTTTACATTAAAACTTTTTTCAATCCCGTTTCCATGGTAACGGGAATTACGATAATTTCCCATTATGACCGCCAGATAGAAATTGGGCTACTATTTACTACTTATATAATTTTCAACAAACATGCCTGATGGCTGTCCTTTATTTCTAATAATTGCTAACCGAAATTTAATATTCTGTAATGTCAAAATCATGCTATAACAGGTCTTGCTCTCTGATTGGACAGTTTAGTTTATTGGCAAATATTGACTTTTAGGAATATGATTCACAATTGACGAATTATAAAATAAAATGTTGGCAATTTTAACTTATTATGTAGACTGACAAACCGAATAATAATGGTGTTTTATAGAATTGGTAGAATTAGGTAATTATAGGTATAATAGGTAATTATACTTTTTTCCATGGCAACGGGAATGTAAACAAATTCAAATGTAAAATATTTTGATAGTGTTTTATTTCCTTTAATCACCTACCAAATCTCAAGGAAAGAATCCATTGTCGCCTTGAAATAAAGGCTCGCAAAGTTTGAACTTTCCACCCGGTTACCTTGGCAACTACAAGATAAAAATTCCAGAAAGACATTTTATTACATTTCTATGAATCCTAGTCATCATATCCACCGAACAAAAGTAGCATAAAATAAGTTTCTAAGGAAATATTATGAAAAAAAGTGCCATAAATAGGGAAACGATCAGCCCACGCTAATTTCAGGAATCCGATCGCTGCATGACCTGTTATTTAGTACACCTTGGTTGGGATACAGCTGAGATATGGGCATTCGAATTTTGCATATATTAGCTTCCGCTGCAGGCCATTTATTATATTAATGCATTCACCATGTTCTAGAACATTGTGTTTATCTATGAATATCCATGTACTAGTATTATCATGTAGGCATTGCACTGTTATGTTGCCAAGCTACTTATGAGGTAAACAAACTGTTCCAGAACATTGTGTATTTATTAATAGAATAAATGGCCTGCAGTGGAAGTAAATACATGCAACATTCGAATGCCCATATCTCAGCTATTTCCTAACCAAATTCAAATATTTTTACATATTTGGAATCCTTGCGCGGTCGGCTTTATATCAGCAACAACAAATCACTATAAGGTAGAAGAATAACTGCGGTGTAACTGGTGCAATATCGACGGATACATCAATTTTAAACGCTTGTAGCTAAAGAATGAAAGCGAAAATAATAATTCTGGCTCACCCAGTAGGAGGAGGGAGTTGAAACTATCTCTGTTTCAATTTTCATGCAATCTCATTACGATTTGTAGATAAATTTGGAAGATGGGAGGGGAGGGGGGGGGGGGGCAGAGATGGACACGGGCCAGTATTTCACGGCCCATTGTGCGTTGGGTCTCGGCCCGCCACTTCCCGACCCGCCCCGGCCCCGTTAATATTAATTTTTCTAAACATTACAGCATAAAATAAAATATTAACTTTTCTGATCAATCTACATACACTGATTCCAAATACAATATCAGTTTGTCATCGTGAGCCATTGTTCTAGTTGTTTGGGCATTAGAAAACTCGAAATATACTAAACACACGTTGTGTATGTCTGCCATGTTTACAATATGTTGTTGTTTAAAATGAAATAATAATGTGCTTGCCTCATCGTTTTAGTTTCGATTGACTTATTTTTCCGATGATATTACTAACTACTATCAGACGGTGTCAGACAGCGATTCAATTATTTATTTCTAACGAATTTAATTTAATTTAACAAAATTAAACATAAACGCAACTACAGTAAAATATACAACAATAACAAACCAATACCTGGTTTTAATTGAACGACCTGTTGTAAGATGGTAAGCCTCTATACGTATGAGTCTGTGTACCTTCTAGGCTCCACTTAAGTAATATGTATGTGAGTCTGAGAATGTAGCAAAGGTGCATTACAAAGTTAAACAAAGACAAAAATAAATCATGAAACAAACCTAGTTACAGGAAAATTAAATATATATAGACATTTAATTTAATTTTGCGATAAAAAAATTGTCACAAAAATTATCATACTATTATGTGTTAACTATGGATAATATAATGTGCTACATATAGGGGTTAGGGGGGACTTTGTACTGCACGTAATTAATTCACCGAGATTGGATTTGCATCAATATTAAACGACTAACAAATGTTTTGCTTCATCCAAAAATCGACTACAGTAATAAAGTAAATGATAATAATATACTAACCTCTGTGTGTGTCATTGAATCATCGTAATTTAAGTTAATTCGTTTAGCTTTGATTAGCTTGGCAATCTGTTCCCTATATTTACTCATTATTAGTTCCAAGGCGCCCTGATGTTCGTCTAAACTCAATCGAAGTTCTCTGTTCTCCTCTTGCAGTTCCCGTATGTGTCGATTCTCTTTCTGGATACCCTGGATATAATAATTAAATTGTAAATCGCAATTAGGCCTACTGTTAATAAATTTCCTGCTGTAGTGATAGCAGATTAGAGTTGAATACAAATTACTGAATTAGGCTTACCTGAATAAGTTGTTGCCTTGGTTTGTGATGTGCTTGATCATTAAGGTCACTAATATCTTCCTGGTATTGTTTCATAACTTCTATCTTTTTATTTACCCCTTGACTGTCGCTGATTAGTTGGTCAGCTGCTGAGTTATGATCCCGAAGTCTTTGAGTAAGTCTGTCGGCCTTACTAAGTATATTTTCGATTGTGAGACTCATTGTTATAGGCTATATCTGCATATCTATATAATTATATATAGGCCTATATATTTATTTATATAGGGCCTAGGCCTACATGTATATCGCTGACAGGCTATTAATATTTGTAGGCCTACCTAGGCCTATACTTAATGACTGGACTGAGGCCCCGCCCCCGCAGCCCAGTGGCGGGGCGGCCGAGCGTCGAAACGAGTAGGCCTAAGTCTGCTAGGCCAATGTGCCTACTAGTATGTAACCCTAAGTACAGAAGTAGTAGCAGTAGGTCTTACTGTCAGACTGTCTTAAGGTCTGGGGGAACAACTTGTTTAAGTTTAACAATGGGAATCCTGGTTAAAACGTACCCGAATACTGGGCACTGGGTACCGGTACGTTTTAACAATGATGCATTGGGTACGTTTAAAATAAATAGATAAAAAATACGGTAGTATATATAGATAATCTGATAATAGATAAAAATAAATATTAAAAAAATAAACTGTAACCTGTGCTATTGACTCTCGTTTATTGTTTTGGTTAGTCACTGCTCTGCTCCTTTCCCAAAAATCTCCGGAACTAACGATATTGATTGGTTGTCAGGTTGTACAGTTGTAGGAAGTTTTGTTAGGACAGTAAGTATTGGTAGGATGATTAGGCCTAGTGATTTCCCATGTATTGATGTAATAAATAATTATTACATTCAGAGTAATATTGGTAATTTGAATAGTGGACTGTCACTCTGTCCTAGGTCTATGTAATAGGCCTACAATAAATAAAGGATTACGAAACAATGTTCATGGACCCACAAAAACCGTAGTTCTTACAGTAATACCGTTGCAGATTTTGATCCATTCCTTTCTTAGTAAACAGGAAAACAGGTAAAAGCTGAATTTTTGACAAATTTTTACATTTAAAATTGAATATTATAACTTAGGCACTTTAGTGTCAAATCTTTCAATATTCGGTACCGGTACCGAATTTGCCAATTTTTTTTCCAAATTCGGTTCGGTTCCGGCAGTCCGGTTCGACAAAATTTTACATTCGGTCGATCCATATGTTACTGCCATAATAAATAAAATAATTTATCAACTTACTGGTAAGAAGAAAATACTTTACACTTTATCATCTTAAAGAAAATAATTAATTACGCAGTCGGCAGTCGCAGTAGCCGCATTATATCCAGCCCTCAGATGAGTGTCCGAGATTCCTGTCGGCGGCTTTGATCATAAAGCAAGCTCGTGAAGCTGGATAAATTTTACAAACTCTCCAAGCCACCCCTCAAACGAGTGGAATTTCCGAATTTAGCCCAGAAGAACGAATTAGGACACCCATTACAGCATTAAAGGGGGTGATTGACGGATTGTCCACCCGTCTAATGGGTGAAAGTTCCTAGCTGCTATCTGGCTATATAGGCCTAATGTCTTGTGGACAGTGGGTCCCTATCCCTAGCCTAAGTTGAAACGTACCCGAAATATGGGTACGTTATTGATCGGGTACCGGTACGGTACGGTACGTTTTAACCGAACCGAGGTACGTTTTGACCTGTAACCGAGTTTGACCTGTAACCGACAGACCGATTTACTGTACAAGTTCCTAGGTCTACTCGGGCTGTCGGGCTCCTAGGCTACCATCCCCTCAGACCCTACTTGACTGGATGATTTTGGATTTAGTCGAATTTCAAGAAGGTTCTAGCTAGCTACAGAGCTAGGTCTAATGCATGTTATGTAATGCATAATGCTGTAACGCTACTGCGCTATGACGATCTAATAATAGCAGAATAGGCCTGCCTGAATATTAGGTACTGTCTGACTGTCTTACAGTACAGCAGTATTACCGTACCGTACATACCTGTAACGTGCACTTAAAAATGGCAGAATCGAGCCAACATCTGGCTGTACATATGACACCGGCTGACCGGTCCGGTAGCCAGGTAGCTGCACAGCGCATAAGCCTGAGGCCTAAACTCTGAAACTGGCTGATTCCTGACTGTACTGCAGTTCTGTGTAGGGTACTCCTGTACTTTTACAGTTCAGAAATTATATGCATCGGTACCATCGGCTGATCGGGTTAACCTTTCAGCCTTTTCCACGTACAGACAGAGACGTATGTCGTACGTGTCGCGCGCGAGCTGGGGGAAGATCTTCTCTGTGCTGGGGGTAAGAGCGCGTAAGAAAAGGGGGAAGAGGGGGAAAGAAAAGGGGTATGGATCTATTTTACGACCGTTCTATACTGTAAACATACAGCTGTCTACATTACTGAGAAGTGGTAATACTACTTAATAGTTGCTAAACTTGATGTCACAGTGTCCGAGTGGATACGGCGCCTGAACTGCTTACACAATATTGTTTGGTGGCGCAGGTTCGAATCCGACTAAAGGCTGTAGAAATTTCGCACTTTGTGTCCCTAGGCAAGACACTTTAGACATTAGTGCCTACGTCAACCCAGCGGTATAATGGGAACAACCTAACCTGGCTTTGCTGGGGTAATAATAATAAAAGCGATTTGATTATGCTGAGCGTAGAAAAGCGCTATATAAATAACCTATATTATTATTATTAACTTTTACCCCCTTGCCCCCCCCCCCCCACCCACCTATCATAACACACCTACTGTACTTGACCATACATACCCATTCCTACATACCTACTACGTACCCTCCCACCCACCTAAGCACGTCGACATAACTGTACCCACCCACCCACCTAAGCACACCTACTTAACCGCACCCACCTAAGCACGTATACTTACCCACACCCACCCACCTACCTAAGCACAACTACTTAACTGCACCCACCCACCCTCCTAAGCACGTATACTTAAACCGCACCCACCCGCCAACCTAAGCATGTCTAGTTAACCACACCCTCCCACCCACCCACCTAAGCACATCAACTTAACCGCACCCACCCACCTACCTAAGCGCACCTAGTTAACCGCACCCACCCACCCACCTAAGCACGTGTACTTAACCACACCCGCCCACCTACATAAGAACGTCTACGTAACCGCACCCACCCACCTACATAAGAACGTCTACGTAACCGCACCTACCCACCCACCTAAGCACACCTACTTAACCGCACCCACCCACCTACATAATCACGTTTACTTAACCGCACCCAGCCACCCCCCCTTATCACGTGTACTTAACCGCAAACACCCACCCACCCACCTAAGCACATCGACTTAACCGCACCCACCCACCCACCTAAGCAAACCTACTTAACCGCACCCACCCGCCCTCCTAAGCACGTCGAATTAACCGCACCCACCCACCCACCTAAGCACACCTACTTAACCGCACCCTCCCACCCACCTAAGCAAGTGTACTTAACCACACCCACCCACCCACATAGCACATCGACTTAACGGCACCCACCCACCTACCTAAGCACACCTACTTAACCGCACGTGTACTTAACCGCAAACACCCACCCACCTAAGCACATCGACTTAACCGCACACACCCACCCACCTAAGCACACCTACTTAACCGCACCCACCCAGCCTCCTAAGCACGTCTACTTAACCGCACCCACCCACCCTCCTAAGCACGTCTACTTAACCGCACCCACCCACCTACATAAGAACGTCTACGTAACCGCACCCACCCACCTACATAAGAACGTCTACGTAACCGCACCTACCCACCCACCTAAGCACACCTACTTAACCGCACCCACCCACCCAGCACCCACATAAGCACGTCTACTTAACCGCACCCAGCCACCCCCCTTATCACGTGTACTTAACCGCAAACACCCACCCACCCACCTAAGCACATCGACTTAACCGCACCCACCCACCCACCTAAGCAAACCTACTTAACCGCACCCACCCGCCCTCCTAAGCACGTCGACTTAACCGCACCCACCCACCCACCTAAGCACACCTACTTAACCGCACCCACCCACCCACCTAAGCACACCTACTTAACCGCACCCTCCCACCCTCATAAGCACGTCTACTTAACCGCACCCACCCACCCACCTAAGCACACCTACTTAACCGCACCCACCCACCTACATAAGAACGTCTACTTAACCGCACCCACCCACCCACCTAAGCACACCTACTTAACCGCACCCACCCACCTACATAAGCACGTCTACTTAACCGCACCCACCCTCCTAAGCACGTCTACTTAACCGCACCCAGCTACCCCCCTTAGCACGTGTACTTAACCGCAAACACCCACCCACCCACCTAAGCACATCGACTTAGCCGCACCTACCCTCCCACCTAAGCACACCTACTTAACCGCACCCGCCCACCCACCCTCCTAAGCAAATCGACTTAACCGCACCCACCCACCCACCTAAGCACACCTACTTAACTGTACCCACCCACCCTCCTAAGCACGTCTACTTAACCGCACCCGCCCACCTACATAAGCACGTCTACTTAACCGCACCCACCCACCAACCTAAGCACGTCTACTTAACCGCACCCACACACCAAACTAAGCAAGAACGTCTACTTAACCGCACCCAACCTCCCCTACTCCTACACACCTAATTACCCGCACTCACCTACCCCTACCCACCCTCCCTCCCTCCCACACCCTATTTACAGGCACCGACCCACCGAGTGAAGAAGCATGGTGGACAGCCCATGACTTTCTTGAGACGCATCTTAAAGGACACTGGCCTTGAAGATGCGGATGATCTAGCAAATGTCATGGGTGATAGGGAGTTGTGGCGGTGCAATTTTGTCGAAAAGCCGGCACAGCATTCTTAAAAATGCAGCTGCAATGCAGCATGCCGATCCTAGTAGTAGTAGTAGTACCCGCACCGACCGCCCGAACCTAACAAACACACCCACCCCTAATTGATCTACCTTATTCAGACTCCACGGCAAACATTCTCGGAGCAATCATGCCGTACCAGAAATTTGCAAAAACGGAAAGCGTGGACAGTTTTCGCCAAAACCTTTTTTTACAAGAACCGTTTTTTGATAATAGTTTCCTATAAAATAATGCTAAGAAGTATTTACATCCTAGAACATTCGATAACTATTGTAAATTATTGTAATTAATAGGTAGGTTGCTTTTTTTACCATATATTATTAAATAAATGTGAGATAGTTAGTGCAGTTAGTTTAATTATAATATCGTAAACATCACTGCACAAAAACGCGTTTTACACACCAGATCTTTAAAACATTATCTTTATTCGCATGCGAAAATAAGGGTTATGCCAGAGCCAGCCTAGAGGCCAAGCAAAGTACCGGTAGCCGTAGCAATGCAAGAAGCTAGAAGCTTCCTATTGGGTGCTATTTTTAGATCCTTCCCCCTTTTCTTACCCCCTCATCCGTGCCACCACTGGTTCAGCCAAACAACCCAGGCAGCTCCGTAGCCCATCATTGTTCCAATTCTTCCGGTAGGCTATCATTACGGCTCTCCTAATTTGTTTCAAATTTGTTTCACTGGCATACTTAACATTGTTCCAATTTTTTGAGCTCCGTAGCCCATCATTGTTCCAATTCTCCGGTAGACTATCATTACGGCCCTCCTAATTTGTTTCAAATTTGTTTCACTGGCTTACATAGCATTGCAGGTAGGACACCATTACGTGGCTCCTAATATGTTTCAATTATGTTCCAATTTTGTTTCAACTAACAGAGACATACTAGTGGCAGTACGCGAGTGAGCTGGGGGAAGATCTTCTCTGTGCTGGGGGTAAGAGCGCGTAAGAAAAGGGGGAAGAGGGGGAAAGAAAAGGGGTATGGATCTATTTTACGACCGTTCTATACTGTAAACATACAGCTGTCTACATTACTGAGAAGTGGTAATACTACTTAATAGTTGCTAAACTTGATGTCACAGTGTCCGAGTGGATACGGCGCCTGAACTGCTTACACAATATTGTTTGGTGGCGCAGGTTCGAATCCGACTAAAGGCTGTAGAAATTTCGCACTTTGTGTCCCTAGGCAAGACACTTTAGACATTAGTGCCTACGTCAACCCAGCGGTATAATGGGAACAACCTAACCTGGCTTTGCTGGGGTAATAATAATAAAAGCGATTTGATTATGCTGAGCGTAGAAAAGCGCTATATAAATAACCTATATTATTATTATTAACTTTTACCCCCTTGCCCCCCCCCCCCCCCCACCCACCTATCATAACACACCTACTGTACTTGACCATACATACCCATTCCTACATACCTACTACGTACCCTCCCACCCACCTAAGCACGTCGACATAACTGTACCCACCCACCCACCTAAGCACACCTACTTAACCGCACCCACCTAAGCACGTATACTTACCCACACCCACCCACCTACCTAAGCACAACTACTTAACTGCACCCACCCACCCTCCTAAGCACGTATACTTAAACCGCACCCACCCGCCAACCTAAGCATGTCTAGTTAACCACACCCTCCCACCCACCCACCTAAGCACATCAACTTAACCGCACCCACCCACCTACCTAAGCGCACCTAGTTAACCGCACCCACCCACCCACCTAAGCACGTGTACTTAACCACACCCGCCCACCTACATAAGAACGTCTACGTAACCGCACCCACCCACCTACATAAGAACGTCTACGTAACCGCACCTACCCACCCACCTAAGCACACCTACTTAACCGCACCCACCCACCTACATAATCACGTTTACTTAACCGCACCCAGCCACCCCCCCTTATCACGTGTACTTAACCGCAAACACCCACCCACCCACCTAAGCACATCGACTTAACCGCACCCACCCACCCACCTAAGCAAACCTACTTAACCGCACCCACCCGCCCTCCTAAGCACGTCGAATTAACCGCACCCACCCACCCACCTAAGCACACCTACTTAACCGCACCCTCCCACCCACCTAAGCAAGTGTACTTAACCACACCCACCCACCCACATAGCACATCGACTTAACGGCACCCACCCACCTACCTAAGCACACCTACTTAACCGCACGTGTACTTAACCGCAAACACCCACCCACCTAAGCACATCGACTTAACCGCACACACCCACCCACCTAAGCACACCTACTTAACCGCACCCACCCAGCCTCCTAAGCACGTCTACTTAACCGCACCCACCCACCCTCCTAAGCACGTCTACTTAACCGCACCCACCCACCTACATAAGAACGTCTACGTAACCGCACCCACCCACCTACATAAGAACGTCTACGTAACCGCACCTACCCACCCACCTAAGCACACCTACTTAACCGCACCCACCCACCCAGCACCCACATAAGCACGTCTACTTAACCGCACCCAGCCACCCCCCTTATCACGTGTACTTAACCGCAAACACCCACCCACCCACCTAAGCACATCGACTTAACCGCACCCACCCACCCACCTAAGCAAACCTACTTAACCGCACCCACCCGCCCTCCTAAGCACGTCGACTTAACCGCACCCACCCACCCACCTAAGCACACCTACTTAACCGCACCCACCCACCCACCTAAGCACACCTACTTAACCGCACCCTCCCACCCTCATAAGCACGTCTACTTAACCGCACCCACCCACCCACCTAAGCACACCTACTTAACCGCACCCACCCACCTACATAAGAACGTCTACTTAACCGCACCCACCCACCCACCTAAGCACACCTACTTAACCGCACCCACCCACCTACATAAGCACGTCTACTTAACCGCACCCACCCTCCTAAGCACGTCTACTTAACCGCACCCAGCTACCCCCCTTAGCACGTGTACTTAACCGCAAACACCCACCCACCCACCTAAGCACATCGACTTAGCCGCACCTACCCTCCCACCTAAGCACACCTACTTAACCGCACCCGCCCACCCACCCTCCTAAGCAAATCGACTTAACCGCACCCACCCACCCACCTAAGCACACCTACTTAACTGTACCCACCCACCCTCCTAAGCACGTCTACTTAACCGCACCCGCCCACCTACATAAGCACGTCTACTTAACCGCACCCACCCACCAACCTAAGCACGTCTACTTAACCGCACCCACACACCAAACTAAGCAAGAACGTCTACTTAACCGCACCCAACCTCCCCTACTCCTACACACCTAATTACCCGCACTCACCTACCCCTACCCACCCTCCCTCCCTCCCACACCCTATTTACAGGCACCGACCCACCGAGTGAAGAAGCATGGTGGACAGCCCATGACTTTCTTGAGACGCATCTTAAAGGACACTGGCCTTGAAGATGCGGATGATCTAGCAAATGTCATGGGTGATAGGGAGTTGTGGCGGTGCAATTTTGTCGAAAAGCCGGCACAGCATTCTTAAAAATGCAGCTGCAATGCAGCATGCCGATCCTAGTAGTAGTAGTAGTACCCGCACCGACCGCCCGAACCTAACAAACACACCCACCCCTAATTGATCTACCTTATTCAGACTCCACGGCAAACATTCTCGGAGCAATCATGCCGTACCAGAAATTTGCAAAAACGGAAAGCGTGGACAGTTTTCGCCAAAACCTTTTTTTACAAGAACCGTTTTTTGATAATAGTTTCCTATAAAATAATGCTAAGAAGTATTTACATCCTAGAACATTCGATAACTATTGTAAATTATTGTAATTAATAGGTAGGTTGCTTTTTTTACCATATATTATTAAATAAATGTGAGATAGTTAGTGCAGTTAGTTTAATTATAATATCGTAAACATCACTGCACAAAAACGCGTTTTACACACCAGATCTTTAAAACATTATCTTTATTCGCATGCGAAAATAAGGGTTATGCCAGAGCCAGCCTAGAGGCCAAGCAAAGTACCGGTAGCCGTAGCAATGCAAGAAGCTAGAAGCTTCCTATTGGGTGCTATTTTTAGATCCTTCCCCCTTTTCTTACCCCCTCATCCGTGCCACCACTGGTTCAGCCAAACAACCCAGGCAGCTCCGTAGCCCATCATTGTTCCAATTCTTCCGGTAGGCTATCATTACGGCTCTCCTAATTTGTTTCAAATTTGTTTCACTGGCATACTTAACATTGTTCCAATTTTTTGAGCTCCGTAGCCCATCATTGTTCCAATTCTCCGGTAGACTATCATTACGGCCCTCCTAATTTGTTTCAAATTTGTTTCACTGGCTTACATAGCATTGCAGGTAGGACACCATTACGTGGCTCCTAATATGTTTCAATTATGTTCCAATTTTGTTTCAACTAACAGAGACATACTAGTGGCAGTACGCGAGTGAGCTGGGGGAAGATCTTCTCTGTGCTGGGGGTAAGAGCGCGTAAGAAAAGGGGGAAGAGGGGGAAAGAAAAGGGGTATGGATCTATTTTACGACCGTTCTATACTGTAAACATACAGCTGTCTACATTACTGAGAAGTGGTAATACTACTTAATAGTTGCTAAACTTGATGTCACAGTGTCCGAGTGGATACGGCGCCTGAACTGCTTACACAATATTGTTTGGTGGCGCAGGTTCGAATCCGACTAAAGGCTGTAGAAATTTCGCACTTTGTGTCCCTAGGCAAGACACTTTAGACATTAGTGCCTACGTCAACCCAGCGGTATAATGGGAACAACCTAACCTGGCTTTGCTGGGGTAATAATAATAAAAGCGATTTGATTATGCTGAGCGTAGAAAAGCGCTATATAAATAACCTATATTATTATTATTAACTTTTACCCCCTTGCCCCCCCCCCCCCCACCCACCTATCATAACACACCTACTGTACTTGACCATACATACCCATTCCTACATACCTACTACGTACCCTCCCACCCACCTAAGCACGTCGACATAACTGTACCCACCCACCCACCTAAGCACACCTACTTAACCGCACCCACCTAAGCACGTATACTTACCCACACCCACCCACCTACCTAAGCACAACTACTTAACTGCACCCACCCACCCTCCTAAGCACGTATACTTAAACCGCACCCACCCGCCAACCTAAGCATGTCTAGTTAACCACACCCTCCCACCCACCCACCTAAGCACATCAACTTAACCGCACCCACCCACCTACCTAAGCGCACCTAGTTAACCGCACCCACCCACCCACCTAAGCACGTGTACTTAACCACACCCGCCCACCTACATAAGAACGTCTACGTAACCGCACCCACCCACCTACATAAGAACGTCTACGTAACCGCACCTACCCACCCACCTAAGCACACCTACTTAACCGCACCCACCCACCTACATAATCACGTTTACTTAACCGCACCCAGCCACCCCCCCTTATCACGTGTACTTAACCGCAAACACCCACCCA
This sequence comes from Nemertoderma westbladi, assembly GCA_032718475.1. NCBI lineage: Eukaryota > Metazoa > Xenacoelomorpha > Nemertodermatida > Nemertodermatidae > Nemertoderma > Nemertoderma westbladi. The sequence continues at coordinate 559 of JAUCBJ010000840.1, read as the reverse complement.
CCCACCTAAGCACATCGACTTAACCGCACCCACCCACCCACCTAAGCAAACCTACTTAACCGCACCCACCCGCCCTCCTAAGCACGTCGAATTAACCGCACCCACCCACCCACCTAAGCACACCTACTTAACCGCACCCTCCCACCCACCTAAGCAAGTGTACTTAACCACACCCACCCACCCACATAGCACATCGACTTAACGGCACCCACCCACCTACCTAAGCACACCTACTTAACCGCACGTGTACTTAACCGCAAACACCCACCCACCTAAGCACATCGACTTAACCGCACACACCCACCCACCTAAGCACACCTACTTAACCGCACCCACCCAGCCTCCTAAGCACGTCTACTTAACCGCACCCACCCACCCTCCTAAGCACGTCTACTTAACCGCACCCACCCACCTACATAAGAACGTCTACGTAACCGCACCCACCCACCTACATAAGAACGTCTACGTAACCGCACCTACCCACCCACCTAAGCACACCTACTTAACCGCACCCACCCACCCAGCACCCACATAAGCACGTCTACTTAACCGCACCCAG
>JAUCBJ010000838.1:0-19019 GCA_032718475.1 Nemertoderma westbladi | reverse complement strand
CGACGGTAATATGTTTTTCTACGCCTACTTAGATGAGATCTATCTCCTCCGCCTTCAGGGTCGGTAGTATCGCCTTCCTCCGATGATGTGTACCCCTGGCGCTTGGGAGTAGATTTTCTCATCATCTGCATTTGATTAGCAGTAAACTGTTTATTTATACTGTCTTGTGTCTCTTGCAGATTCTCCAACTCCAGTTGGGTAGTCTGCTCAGATGCTCTCCTTTCTGCTTCTCTCACTGCCTTTGCCACCTTTCTTTCTGCTTCTACTTCTGCCGCTGCTGTCTTTCTTTCTGCTGCTGCTTCTGCCGCCACTGCCTTTCTTTCGGCTTCTGCTTCTGCCGTAGCCGCCGCCATAGCCGCCGCCTTTTGTTCCTCTATCCTTCTTTTCTTTATTTGTTCTTCTCGGACTCTAGTGAGGCGGAGTTTTTCATCACATTCAGCTTGGTTTGCAGCTAACATTTCGGCATCGATTGAGTCCAACACAAGCTTGGTTCCTTCACTATTAGGGGAAAGTCCAGCCAGCCGTCTCCTCAACTCTTCGTCTCCTAAGAATCGCTGATAGTCGGACAAATAAATGTCGATAGCGTCTCTAGTTCGCGGTTTCTCGGCGGCCTCTTCGCTTTCCGCTTGAGCAAGGGTGACATCAGTTGGTTCGGTGACATCAGTTGGTTCGGTGACATCAGTTGGTTCCTCATAGGTTGATCTCTCAGCCAGCTGGGATTTCCACTGGGCTGTTTCCTGTACTTTGAGATCTACCCGATGTAGCCAAGTTTTGACAGCAACCTGCAGCGACGTGTCCTGTCTTCTTTTGGAAGTTTCCTCAAAGGCTGAGAGGATTAGTCGAATGCGTAGGGTTCTTTCGCGTATTTGATATAGCAGTTCTTCCTGCTCTTGAGGTCCGTGAGGTTGTCGAAACAGTTGTTCTTCCAATCGCTCCAAGGATCCGAAGAATCCCTGCACATATCCTGCTGCCGACCTCTTCCAAACAGCTGGATCCATTGTATCTTTAGCCACTCCCATCCTGTGTATATCTTCCCAAGTAGCCTCGGACAGATCCAACGGAAATCCGAGTCCGGGAAAGTTCCATTGTGATTCAACAATAGATATCAATTCTTCCCTGGCGTATCCCGCGTAATTATCTTGGGTCGCTTGCTTATTCTTCGCCCAGTCGGCTTGATGTTCCTCCACCGCAATGAGTATAGTAGTTAGCACTGCAGCAGGAAGAGTAAGAAGGGGGTCCGAGTAGACTGTATCAGCCATCTGCACTCCATGTTCGGGAGTCAACTCTACAGTATCCGAACTGCTGGAGCTATCTGGTCTCTGGGAAGTAGGTTCTTGACCAAGATGTTGCTGCGATAGGACAGCTGCCTCTTGGTCCCGTTTTACCTGTGCCCGAGTGCCTATGATGGACCTATGGTGGACTAGCCTAGGGTCTGATACTACTGGAGGGATGACCTTTTTTACAGTAGGAGGTGAGCCGAACTCCTCTCTTATTCGCTCCACAATCCTATCGGAATCACAAATAGTTGTATCGATCAGACTGTCCGACAGGTTTTGCTGAGTGTCAGACATGTTTAGTTATACAGTTGAATGTCTACTACTATAGTTTCAGTTAAAGCAAGTCTAGTAATTCAGTATGACCGCAAGCCTAGCGATTTATTACCGGTACCGTTACTCGGTGTAACGTGATATATACACAATATATTAGAATACCGGTATGCTTATAATATATAAGTATTATTACAGACTAGATTTGTCACAGAGTACCGGTATATAATTTTAGCACAAATATATATATATATAGTAGGCCTATAATGAATACCGGTATACAGCTTACACTTACAGCATGTAAGTATAATTATGAACTAGAATTAATTACAGAGTACCGGTATGATTTCAGCTCAAATTTATAGAGATAAATATAATAAGCCTATAGTGAGTACCGGTATGTCAATTATTTTAGAATATTTGAATCTCTGAATATTTTAGGGCTACTTGGTTACTTTAACTTACTTTGTTACCGTTATTTAAGCAGTAGTCCAACTGATAGTGAGACCTAGTTTTTGTATGACAGGCCTACTATTTATAAATCGTTTGATTTGATTTATAATATTTATATACCCGTTATATGGGTTTTTGTCAATATTTGAAATAAATGTTATTATTTCTGGGGGGTCACTACACAGAAGCGGTGCGCTCTCAGTGAAGTGCTATTTATTTGACACTAAAACTGATAATTCTAATTTACCTAAGTTACTTAATACTACAAATTACTTACGATACGGGTGAGATTAATTCTCTAATTAAACACAACAAAATATTACGTACGAATTTTTTAGGGTAATTTTACAGGAAGTCTACAAACCAGTCTAACAAAGGGTTAGAATTCGGTTTATTACAACGGACAGGGTACTACGGTATTTGAAAATAATAAGTAGTAGTAAATATATTGCACTGTCCAGATAGGAAAATACCACCGTCTGACGACCTATAACCGTATCGCTATAGGTACTACGTTATGTATCACGGATTGTTCCTACCCAGAAGCTAATAGAGCTAACGAATGTGCCTATCAACCACTTTACAACACAAATATACTGCCTACACTAATTACTTCGGATAGCACTGTACACTAAACCCTAAATTAGGTACAAGTACCGGTATAACAAATAATCAGTAGTTAAATATACTTGAACAGTTAAAAGAACCACGGCATCTGCTGGAGTGACCGAAGCACAAAGTCGTCAGTCTTTACCTACGCCAAGCAGCCCTGATGTAGTACCGGGGTTAGTTTAACTATAACGGTATGTATAACAAGCACAATTACTGTAGGAATAAACTTGGGGACATGAATGTTGCGAATAATCGCATAAACTCTGAATAATAAATATTACGCTACCCGTACAGAATACTCAAACAAATACAAACCAAAAACGCTGGCAGACTACTATTAAGCCTAAACAAACTACTGTATGTGCAGATTCTGAAACTGTTAGTTAGTATGCGTTCTAACACGGTAGTACGACTTACTCTTTAAGAGGGGATTGACCTTACCGCTTATGGCTGCCCCAACTTACTAACGGCACTTGATCAGACCAACTCTACACACGCAGCAATCCCTTCAGACCCAAAAATAGCTAGACAACAATCCAGCCTACAAATATTTGAGTAATAACTATTACGGTACCTGAACAGACCACACAAACAAACACAGGCCGAAACACTGGCAGACTACGATCAAGCCTAAATAAACTACGGTATATGCAGACTCTGAAACTGTTAGTTAGTATGCGTTCTAACACGGTAGTACGACTTATTCTTTAAGAGGGGATTGACCTTACCGCATATGGCTGCCCCAACTTACTAACGGCACTTTATCAGACAAACTCTACACACGCCGCAATCTCTCCAAACTCAACAACAGTCAGACAGCAGCTCAGCCTACAATTATCTGAACAATCTGAGCAGGGTCACACGCCTTCTGCTCAATATTAGCCTACTAGTAAATAAAACCGACAGAAATAAGTAGAATCTCAAATAAAAAATCAGGGCGGCCGTTCCCTGATTAAGTACCAAGACCTACCGGTATACAACAATCAAAATCGAATAATACTAATGTACTTGTACAGCAGTACCGGTACCGGTGATGACAGTTAGGCCTACTGACCTACAGAAGCACCGGTTCAGTTTTACCAGTCACTACGGTATTTTGCAACCTTATTGCTTACTGCAATAAGATTATAAACTGTTACTGTTCGCGCTTTTGAAGACCTTTAGCAGTTTAACCTGCCAAAATTTATATGTCTTTTAGTTAATTAAAACCACTTTAGCATACGACAATAATTTATGCTAATACGCAAAACATTAGCCGAAGTCAGCCCATGCGCGATCATTCACCCGATGGATCTACACCCGGGAGACTGAATTCGGATGCTTGAATTGTATTATTGCAGTGTAAGGTTGCAGTGTATACCTACTGTATTATTCAATAGATCGTTAATAATTAATCTCTGACAGATATTATTGGCTTTCGGGAAATATTAACAGTTCCTTTAGGACGTGGCGCTTTATCTATTTAAACAGAACTAAGACTTATACTAAAACGCAACGATACTGCTTATGATTAAAGTATAAAGCGTATTCTTTAGGAAATACTTTGTTACCAATCACGATCGTACACACTATTCTGCCGACAATCAGTATATTTGATCACACATAAAGAGAGCAGTAATTGACTCACGTAGGGTCTGCTAAATAACATTGGATTCAATACACACCACATTAATATAAATCGCAATTGTTATGTATAACCGGTCTCTCTAACCTGTAGTGTATCAAGAAAATTGGGAATTTGGGTGATTTATCCGTATTATCCAAAGAGCAATATTTCCATCAACAAAAAGGTACAATTAATAACTGACGGTAAAATAACAGTACAAACAATATGATTAATGCAATTAAATTAAGTAAGTATGTTAAGATGCGTTAAGGTTCGATTCGTTAAGTTAATTAGGTAACAGTTTATACTTTCGATAATTCAAGCAGTTTACTAGAGTTCTTACTAAAAGGCCGGTGTTTCTGGCTTAGACAGCAATAACAACAAAGTATCAAGTAAAAAACAGTAAGACTGAACACTCTCCTTATGATCGACTGAAAAGCTACACGTCGACAGGAAAAATCGCTCCGATTGGCTCAAGCCAAACAAAGAACCGTGCGTCCAATGGCTGTTTCCATGTCAGCAACCAGCTGTTAGATGTCGTAATATGAATTATCACGGCTAAGCTGTGAAAGGTAGTTGGTGCATTACAGGTTTTTTGCCTTACCATGTCCGCCAAAACACGTATATAGCAGAATGATTTTTATGTCCGTTAAAACACCTGTAAAGGTACCTTGCGGGCGAGGGGAATATACAGTCAGAGAACCCTTTTAGAGTATTCCAGCGCCTGGGGGGGAACTGGCCAGCAAAGGCAAACGTATCAGTTATCCCACAAAAGCTTTTACAGTAGGCCTACTGTATTAAAAACTGATTTATGTACTGCAGTCCTGCAGTGGCAGTCTGTAGTACTGTAGTAGGTACCTGGGTACTACTGTAGTCTGTAGTCAGGTAGTATGCAGGTATAATGGTCCCAACATTCTGCGAGTTCTGTAGTTGGTAGATATTGATTATGGAGGATAAATCATCGAATAATGGTGATTCATCAGACATAAATGAAATACTTTTCGGAGCAACTACCTTTCCAGCCTCAACCGTAGATAACGATAAATGTGGAGCCGATGGTCTGCCGTTGACGCCCAGTTCGATAAAAATATTGGGACGTTTTCAACGTCTTAAACAGTTTCACCATCAACAAATATGCCAATATCTGGATCTAAAACGGATCCGACACGAAAGAATAACTCTTGTAGCGGAATATTACCCCCTAAATCTAGGGAACATTGGACAACGGATGCCTCCAGGTGTTTGTGAAATTAATTACGATTTAATATTGGGAATTGCGTTTGATGTTTTAAACGGTTTGGAATATCTCCATAGCAACGGTGTAACTCACAGATGCCTTGGTCCTTCGAACATCTGTCTCACTAAAGATTTAAGGGTTAAGTTATGGAACTTTGGAATGTTCTCTATGACTGATGCAGGGCGAGATGTTTCCTTCCCGTTGGGGTCGCCTCGGCACACTGCACCGGAGGTGTTCCTCCAGGCCCCCGGGCCCGGGAACCAATTGGAAACCAGTAAATCAGATTGCTGGTCCCTGGGAATCGTCTTATTAGAACTCCTATTGGGTCGAAACATATGGCAAAATCTAACTCTAAAACAAACAATACAAAAGGTGCTGATGTTTGTAAGAGACTCCAACACCGAACCTTTAGATAATATAATTACGGAACACGGCGTTACCATAGATCCCGATATGGAAACATTTCTACGTAGATGTCTTACAGTAAACCCAAATCTTCGTTATTCTGCATCGCAACTTATAAATCTTCATGTTTTTAACGAAATTCGCAAACGGAAATCAATAAATCGTAACGGTTTCATTGATAACAAATTTTTGAGTCTCCAACCCAGACTGGACAACTTAGATTTAGACTGTCTGAACGATTGTCCGGAGGTTGCTGACCATTTATTTACGCGAAATCTCGATGAGATTTATCATCTCTGGCAGTTGGCCGGGGGAGATATTTACTCGGAGATGAAATCTAAAGGTTTAGTTAAATGTAAGCCGCCGATTTTATCTCTTTCTCGAGTGGTGTTGAACTCGGGACCTTCTTTCGGGACGGAGCGCGACACACTTCGGGTTTTGGAGGAGACTGTTATACCTCTTGGGCTTTGTGCATTGCGGTCTCGTCTCTCGGGGGTGGATCCCGTGGTTTATTACCCGTTGCTAGAGGGACCGGTTAAACCCGAACCACCCCCGGACCACATCGCCGCCGCATCGCGACTTCCTCTGCTCATAAAGGAACGCGACATTGAGTACCAACTGCACCGCGTCGTGCTGTTCCAACGCCTCCTAGCGGGCTACCCGCACACTCGCGAGTTGATCGTCTCCGCGGCCCGCGTCGACGTGCCTCCGTTGTACCGCGGCCGCGTCTGGGCGGCCCTACTCGCCGTCGACGGCGACATCCAGTCCCGATACGACGCGCTCGATAAAGAAACCCCCACCGCGACTGATCGACAGCTCGAGGTTGATATCCCTCGATGCCATCAGTACGACGAACTGCTGTGCTCCCCGACGGCTCACCGCAAACTGAAACGGTTACTAAAGGCCTGGGTCCAATCCAACCCGTCTCTAAGCTACTGGCAGGGTCTCGACTCTCTCGCAGCACCTTTCCTCTCCAATAACTTCAACCACGAGGCTCTCGCTTTCGCTTCATTCTCTGCCTTTATCGCCCGGTACACAGAGAACTTCTTCCTTAGAGACAACTCCCATATTATAAGCGACTACCTCGCTCGTTTCTCTTCTATTCTCCACCAGTCCGACTCTCAACTCTCCGAACATCTCGTGTCCATCGGATTTAAACCCGATCTCTACGCTATTCCCTGGTTCCTCACCATGTTCGCTCATCTATTTCCGCTCCATAAGATTTACCATCTCTGGGATTCTCTTCTTCTCGGAGATTCCCTCTTTCCACTGTGTGTGGGCGTGGCAATACTGAAACAATTACGAGAGGATTTATTAAGTTTTACATTTAACGATTGTATTTTAATGTTCTCCGATATGCCAGTAGTGGATATAGAGCGATGTCTTGCTGACTCGAAGAAGGTCTATAATTCGCTTCCCAAGGATGAATATGAGTGCTAGTCATTTGATTTTGTGCTAAACAGTTAAATTTAAAATGGCAGTTTTCGTTAAATTTAATTATGTCAAATTTAATATGTTAGTAATAATAATTCCTGACAATTAATTAACTAGAGAGTAATTAATTTATGTGTCATAATATTATTCAATAAGATTGAATTGTGCATTGTTAAAATCCGTACAGGGTTTACTTTGCTTTACACCAATTATTTATTCATATAAACTGCTCCCTTTACTAACATTGTGCTACTATTACGGCGTGCTTGTGTCATTAAATGCATTCGCAGAAGATTGTATTTTTAGTTTGAGTAACACATTGCATTTATCAAACACGATGTTAAAGGCAACTATTCTACTCCTGGCAAGGTCTTTTAGCTCTGGAGTGCTTCGGAGGGAACAATGAAGAACCAAACGAAATTGTTGAAAGAAACTACGTTAGTATTTTGTAATTTTTGGCTTCATTGATTACATACAATTCCTTGGCCCTTGTCTGCCTCCTTGGCTAACTGTTGGTTGATTATGATGACCTTCTGCCTATCCATGCTGCCGACTGCAGGGGTCCCTTTTGCAACATCATAAACAAGTGTGCATCGCGTTCTCTCAATGTCCCATCTCCTATCTGCCCTCCGTTCCCTCTCAATGTCCCATCTCCTATCTGCCCTCCGTACTCTCTCAATGTCCCAACTCTTATCTGCCTTCAGTACCTTCTCAATGTCCCAACTTCTATCTGCCCTCCTACCATCTCTATATTCCAACTCTTATCTGCCCTCAGTACCCTCTCAATGTCCCAACTCTTATCTGCCCTCAGTACCCTCTCAATGTTCCAACTCCTATCTTCCCTCCGAACCGTCTCAAATGTCCAACTCCTATCTGCCCTCCGTACCCTCTCAATGTCCCAACTCCTATCTGCCCTCAGTACCCTCTCAATGTCCCAACTCTTATCTGCCTTCCGTACCCTCCCTATGTTCCAACTCCTCTGCCCTCCGTACCATCTCTATATTCCAACTCTTATCTGCTCTCAGTACCCTTTCAATGTCCCAACTCCTATCTGCCCTCCGTACCATCTCTATATTCCAACTCTTACCTGCCCTCAGTACCCTCTCAATGTCCCAACTCTTATCTGCCCTCCGTACCATCTCAATGTCCCAACTCTTATCTGCCCTCCGTACCCTCTCTATGTTCCAACTCCTATCTGCCCTCCATACATTCTCTGTGTAACCTTTAAGTAATGTTAGTGGATCCAATTCGCTGCACCACCCAGCGGAAAATGGGGAAAGTCGTGATTTTCGAATCACGATGAGATATGCAATATTACTAACATAATATTGCATACTAAAGGGAATTGGGCAATATACATTGCCAGCTAGAAAGAGATGCCAGCACATCTCAGGGGGGAAGCTAGGATAGGGCCAAGGGAAAATAGGGATTGGCCGAGGAGTAGATCAACCAATAGCGGGGCGGCTTTCCATCAATTAGCGCGCATGTATTGGTAGGCCAAGCATACCTAGGAATGTGTAATCTTCCAGGCAATATATAAAACGTTACTCTGTTAATTGTGGCTCAGTTGGCTATGTAGAGTGTAGAAGTCAAACATTTTTTAACCGTCGTCGTTGTTACTGCTATTATTGTATTATACTGATTGTGCTTCATATATATCTGACATTATCCATAACTGCAAACTATAAACTCAGTTATTATATCGGCCTTGGCCTTTCAGCCCCTGTAACAGCCTTTCAGTAACCAAGCGGATGCGTATATTCCATACGACTCGAAACACACACACCGGCCGGGATCCCTTGCCAACTCGGATGCCGTCACAAGTAATTTTAATTAAGTTAAATATATGCCAAAGATACAGACGGACTGTTGAAGTTTCAGGCCGAGTAGTACGGTCATCATACTGATCAGTACACCTGCTATTCATCAAACAAAAGTCAGTTTACGGGATATAAATTAACAAGCTTTCCAGCGGAGAGTAGCAATAATGGACGGATCCATTGCTATCAATATTGTTGTTGTCATAATTTACGCGCCTATGTAGGGCAGCCTAATAACGAAACACGACTACTACTACTAGGATCGGCATGCTGCATTGCAGCTGCATAATATATATATTACATTTATATTAAGAATAATGTGCCGGCTTGACGACAAAATTGCGCCGCCACTACTCTCAATCACCCATGACATTTGCTAGATCATCCGCATCTTCAATGCCTTAAGATGCGTCCCAAGAAAGTCATGGGCTGTCCAACATGCTTATTCACTCCATGAGGCTGCCAAAGCACAAGATTATGCACTGGCTGGTCCTCACGAGGAAAGCAATGCCCTGCAACGCGGGGGCGACTTTGTTCTAGTGTCTAGCTTAGGGGAACCAATGAGACACCTCCAATGTTATATAGTGTCTGGTTGGAGATGTATGCAGTGTAGTTGAGACAGTGAACCCGGCGTAGCATTCTTGTGAAAGAGATCTGGTGTCCTCGGCAGTTAGAGCGTTCTAATTAGCTGACGACACTTCGCTCCATCACTCCACTCACCCTTCGCCGCTCCATCACTCCACTCACCCTTCGCCGCTCCATCACTCCACTCACCCTTCGCTCCATCACTACACTTACCATTCGACGCTCCATAACTCCACTCACCCTTCGCCGCTCTATCATTCTAATCACCCTTCGCTCCCATCACTCCATTCACCCTTCGCCGCTCCATCACTCCACTCATCCTTCGCTCCATAACTCCACTCACCCTTCACTCCATCACTCCACTCACCCTTCGCCGCTCCATCATTCCACTCACCCTTCGCTCCATAACTCCACTCACCCTTCGCACCATCACTCCACTCACCCTTCGCTCCATCACTCTACTCACCCTTCGCTCCATAACTCCACTCACCCTTCGCTCCATCATTCCACTCACCCTTTGCTCCAGCACTCCACTCACCCTTCGCTCCATCACTCCACTCATCCTTCGCTCCATCACTCCATTCACCCTTCGCCGCTCCATCACTCCACTCACCCTTCGCTCCATAACTCCACTCACCCTTCGCTCCATCACTCCACTCACCGTTCGCCGCTCTATCATTCCACTCACCCTTCGCTCCATAACTCCACTCACCCTTCGCCGATCCATCACTCCACTCACCCTTCGCTCCATCACTCCACTCACCGTTCGCACCATCACTCCACTCACCCTTCGCTCCATCACTCCACTCACCCTTAACTCCATCACTCAACTCACCCTTCGCCGCTCCATCACTCCACTCACCCTTCGCTCCATCACTCCACTCACCCTTCGCTCCATAACTCCACTCACCCTTCGCTCCATCACTCAACTCGCCCTTCGCTCCATCACTCCACTCACCCTTCGCTCCATCACTCCACTCACCCTTCGCTCCATCACTCCATTCACACTTCGTCGCTCATCACTCCATTCACCCTTCGCTCCATCACTCCACTCACCCTTCGCTCCATCACTCTACTCACCCTTCGCTCCATCACTCCATTCACCCTTAACTCCATCACTCAACTCACCCTTCGCCGCTCCATCACTCCACTCACCCTTCGCTCCATCACTCCACTCACCCTTAACTCCATCACTCAACTCACCCTTCGCCGCTCCATCACTCCACTCACCCTTCGCTCCATCACTCCACTCACCCTTCGCTCCATAACTCCACTCACCCTACGCTCCATCACTCCACTCACCCTTCGCTCCATCACACCACTCACCCTTCGCTCCATCACTCCATTCACCCTTCGTCGCTCCATCACTCCATTCACCCTTCGCTCCATCACTCCACTCACCCTTCGCTCCATCACTCTACTCACCCTTCGCTCCATCACTCCACTCACCCTTCGCTCCATCACTCCACTCACCCTTCGCTCCATCACTCCACTCACGCTTCGCCCCATCACTCCACTCACCCTTCGCTCCATCACTCCACTCACCCTTCGCCGCTCCATCACTCCACTCACCCTTCGCTCCATCACTCCACTCACCCTTCGCCGCTCCATCATTCCACTCACCCTTAACTACATCACTCCACTCTCCCTTCGCTCCAGCACTCCACTCACCCTTCGCTCCATCACTCCACTCACCCTTGACTCCATCACTCCACTCACCCTTAACTCCATCACTCCACTCACCCTTCGCTCCATCACTCCACTCACACTTCGCCGCTCCATCACTCCACTCATCATTCACTCCATCACTACACTTACCATTCGACGCTCCATAACTCCACTCACCCTTCGCTCCATCACTCCACTCACCCTTCACTCCATCACTCCACTCACCCTTCGCCGCTCCATCATTCCACTCACCCTTCGCTCCATCACTCCACTCACCCTTCGCACCATCACTCCACTCACCCTTCGCTCCATCACTCTACTCACCCTTCGCTCCATCACTCCACTCACCCTTCGCTCAATCATTCCACTCACCCTTTGCTCCATCACTCCACTCACCCTTCGCTCCATCACTCCACTCACCCTTCGCTCCATCACTCCACTCACCCTTCGCCGCTCCATCACTCCACTCACCCTTCGCTCCATAACTCCACTCACCCTTCGCTCCATCACTCCACTCACCGTTCGCCGCTCCATCATTCCACTCACCCTTCGCTCCATCACTCCACTCACCCTTCGCCGATCCATCACTCCACTCACCCTTCGCTCCACAACTCCACTCACCGTTCGTACCATCACTCCACTCACCCTTCGCTCCATTCACTCCACTCACCCTTAACTCCATCACTCAACTCACCCTTCGCCGCTCCATCACTCCACTCACCCTTCGCTCCATCACTCCACTCACCCTTCGCTCCATAACTCCACTCACCCTTCGCTCCATCACTCCACTCACCCTTCGCTCCATCACTCCACTCACCCTTCGCTCCATCACTCCACTCACCCTTCGCTCCATCACTCCACTCACCCTTCGCTCCATCACTCCACTCACCCTTAACTCCATCACTCCACTCACCCTTCGCCGCTCCATCACTCCACTCACCCTTCGCTCCATCACTCCACTCACCCTTAACTCCATCACTCCACTCACCCTTCGCCGCTCCATCACTCCACTCACCCTTCGCTCCATCACTCCACTCACCCTTCGCTCCATCACTCCACTCACCCTTCGCTCCATCACTCCACTCACCCTTCGCTCCATCACTCCACTCACCCTTCGCTCCATCACTCCACTCACCCTTCGCCGTTCCATCATTCCACTTACCCCTCGCTCCATCACTCCACTCACCCTTCGCTCCATCACTCCACTCACCCTTCGCCGTCCATCATTCCACTCACCCTTCGCTCCATCACTCCACTCACCCTTAACTCCATCACTCCACTCACCCTTCGCTCCATCACTCCACTCACCCTTCGCTCCATCACTCCACTCACCCTTCGCCGTTCCATCATTCCACTCACCCTTGCTCCATCACTCCACCACCCTTCTCCATCACTCCACTCACCATTACTCCATCATCCACTCACCTTCGCGTCCATCATTCCACTCACCCTTCGCTCCATCACTCCACTCACCCTTCGCTCCATCACTCCACTCACCCTTCGCTCCATCACTCCACTCACCCTTCGCTCCATCACTCCACTCACCCTTCGCTCCATCACTCCACTCACCCTTCGCTCCATCACTCCACTCACCCTTCGCCGTCCATCATTCCACTCACCCTTAACCTCCATCACTCCACTCACCATTCGCTCCATCACTCCACTCACCCTTCGCTCCATCATTCCACTCACCCTTAACTCCATCACTCCACTCACCCTTCGCTCCATCACTCCACTCACCCTTCGCTCCATCACTCCACTCACCCTTCGCCGTTCCATCATTCCACTCACCCTTGCTCCATCACTCCACTCACCCTTCGCTCCATCATTCCACTCACCCTTAACTCCATCACTCCACTCACCCTTCGCTTCATCACTCCACTCACCCTTCGCTCCATCACTCCACTCACCCTTCGCTCCATCATTCCACTCACCCTTGCTCCATCACTCCACTCACCCTTCGCTCCATCACTCCACTCACCATTAACTCCATCACTCCACTCACCCTTCGCCGCTCCATCATTCCACTCACCCTTCGCTCCATCACTCCACTCACCCTTCGCTCCATCACTCCACTCACCCTTCGCTCCATCACTCCACTCACCCTTCGCTCCATCACTCCACTCACCCTTCGCTCCATCACTCCACTCACCCTTCGCTCCATCACTCCACTCACCCTTCGCCGCTCCATCACTCCACTCACCCTTAACTCCATCACTCCACTCACCCTTCGCTCCATCACTCCACTCACCCTTCGCTCCATCATTCCACTCACCCTTAACTCCATCACTCCACTCACCCTTCGCTCCATCACTCCACTCACCCTTCGCTCCATCACTCCACTCACCCTTCGCTTCCATCACTCCACTCACCCTTCACTCCATCACTCCACTCACCCTTCGCCGCTCCATCACTCCACTCACCCTTAACTCCATCACTCCACTCACCCTTAACTCCATCACTCCACTCACCCTTCGCCGCTCCATCATTCCACTCACCCTTCGCTCCATCACTCCACTCACCCTTCGCTCCATCACTCCACTCACCCTTCGCTCCATCACTCCACTCACCCTTCGCTCCATCACTCCACTCACCCTTCGCTCCATCACTCCACTCCCCCTTCGCCGTCCATCATTCCACTCACCCTTCGCTCCATCACTCCACTCACCCTTCGCTCCATCACTCCACTCACCCTTCGCCGTTCCATCATTCCACTCACCCTTCGCTCCATCACTCCACTCACCCTTACAGCTCCATCACTCCACTCACCCTTCGCTCCATCACTCCACTCACCCTTCGCTCCATCACTCCACTCACCCTTCGCCGCTCCATCACTCCACTCGCCCTTCGCTCCATCACTCCACTCACCCTTCGCTCCATCACTCCACTTACCATGCGCTCCATCACTCCATTCACCCTTCGCCGCTCCATCGCTCCACTCACCCTTCGCCGTTCCATCATTCCACTCACCCTTAACTCCATCACTCCACTCACCATTCGCTCCATCACTCCACTCACCCTTCGCTCAATCACTCCACTCACCCTTCGCTCCATCAGTCCACTCACCCTTCGCCGCTCCATCACTCCATTCACCCTTCGCTCCATCAGTCCACTCACCCTTCGCCGCTCCATCATTCCACTCACTCTTCGCTCCATCATTCCGCTCACCCTTCGCTCCTTCACTCCACTCACCCTTCTCTACATCACTCCACTCACCCTTCGCTCCATCAGTCCACTCACCCTTCGCCGCTCCATCACTCCATTCACCCTTCGCTCCATCAGTCCACTCACCCTTCGCCGCTCCATCATTCCACTCACTCTTCGCTCCATCATTCCGCTCACCCTTCGCTCCTTCACTCCACTCACACTTCTCTACATCACTCCACTCACCCTTCGCTCCATCACTCCACTCACCCTTCACCGCTCCACCATTCCACCCAACCTTCGCCCCATCGGCTACGGTAAGTCATACATAGAAATAAGAAGTACCAAATATCAACGTTAAATTTATTACGTGGACGTCCAGTGCTACCTGGGATTATCTGAGTGTAATTTTACCTGATAGTTTATTTGAACTTTAGCACATCCAGCCGACAGAAGATATCAAATATGAAATGTGCCACTATTTCAACAGTTTTTGCCATGATTGGTATTGCCTCGACCTGAAAAAGAAAAAATTATTAAATTCTAGAATTTATGTAAACTGCTTGTGTGTCTAATCTACAGTTACAGTAGATATCAGATTCTGTATGGGGTGATCGAAATTCATCAATGAGAAAATGAAGCAATCACTTTTACATTTGAAAATAAATCGTAGATATGGTTACACTAAGAAATCAATAATTGATTGCAAAAACAGATAGCATCAACATGCACGTAAGGCAATAAATACAGTAGTAACCCATTTAGTAAAATAGTCCACTGCCACTGAAATTCCTACAAATCCTTCGTCTGACTTTGGTAGAGCACACAAATCAACTCAAATTTGCGCCCACACCGCAGTAGGAATAGAAACCACTGTACGTGGATTGGATACGTACGCACATACGTGGATACGTACTCGCCCCTCTTCCCCCTTTTCTTACGCGCTCTTACCCCCAGCACAGAGAAGATCTTCCCCCAGCTCACTCGCGAGCTGGGGGAAGATCTTCTCTGTGCTGGGGGTAAGAGCGCGTAAGAAAAGGGGGAAGAGGGGGAAAGAAAAGGGGTATGGATCTATTTTACGACCGTTCTATACTGTAAACATACAGCTGTCTACATTACTGAGAAGTGGTAATACTACTTAATAGTTGCTAAACTTGATGTCACAGTGTCCGAGTGGATACGGCGCCTGAACTGCTTACACAATATTGTTTGGTGGCGCAGGTTCGAATCCGACTAAAGGCTGTAGAAATTTCGCACTTTGTGTCCCTAGGCAAGACACTTTAGACATTAGTGCCTACGTCAACCCAGCGGTATAATGGGAACAACCTAACCTGGCTTTGCTGGGGTAATAATAATAAAAGCGATTTGATTATGCTGAGCGTAGAAAAGCGCTATATAAATAACCTATATTATTATTATTAACTTTTACCCCCTTGCCCCCCCCCCCCCCCCACCCACCTATCATAACACACCTACTGTACTTGACCATACATACCCATTCCTACATACCTACTACGTACCCTCCCACCCACCTAAGCACGTCGACATAACTGTACCCACCCACCCACCTAAGCACACCTACTTAACCGCACCCACCTAAGCACGTATACTTACCCACACCCACCCACCTACCTAAGCACAACTACTTAACTGCACCCACCCACCCTCCTAAGCACGTATACTTAAACCGCACCCACCCGCCAACCTAAGCATGTCTAGTTAACCACACCCTCCCACCCACCCACCTAAGCACATCAACTTAACCGCACCCACCCACCTACCTAAGCGCACCTAGTTAACCGCACCCACCCACCCACCTAAGCACGTGTACTTAACCACACCCGCCCACCTACATAAGAACGTCTACGTAACCGCACCCACCCACCTACATAAGAACGTCTACGTAACCGCACCTACCCACCCACCTAAGCACACCTACTTAACCGCACCCACCCACCTACATAATCACGTTTACTTAACCGCACCCAGCCACCCCCCCTTATCACGTGTACTTAACCGCAAACACCCACCCACCCACCTAAGCACATCGACTTAACCGCACCCACCCACCCACCTAAGCAAACCTACTTAACCGCACCCACCCGCCCTCCTAAGCACGTCGAATTAACCGCACCCACCCACCCACCTAAGCACACCTACTTAACCGCACCCTCCCACCCACCTAAGCAAGTGTACTTAACCACACCCACCCACCCACATAGCACATCGACTTAACGGCACCCACCCACCTACCTAAGCACACCTACTTAACCGCACGTGTACTTAACCGCAAACACCCACCCACCTAAGCACATCGACTTAACCGCACACACCCACCCACCTAAGCACACCTACTTAACCGCACCCACCCAGCCTCCTAAGCACGTCTACTTAACCGCACCCACCCACCCTCCTAAGCACGTCTACTTAACCGCACCCACCCACCTACATAAGAACGTCTACGTAACCGCACCCACCCACCTACATAAGAACGTCTACGTAACCGCACCTACCCACCCACCTAAGCACACCTACTTAACCGCACCCACCCACCCAGCACCCACATAAGCACGTCTACTTAACCGCACCCAGCCACCCCCCTTATCACGTGTACTTAACCGCAAACACCCACCCACCCACCTAAGCACATCGACTTAACCGCACCCACCCACCCACCTAAGCAAACCTACTTAACCGCACCCACCCGCCCTCCTAAGCACGTCGACTTAACCGCACCCACCCACCCACCTAAGCTCACCTACTTAACCGCACCCACCCACCCACCTAAGCACACCTACTTAACCGCACCCTCCCACCCTCATAAGCACGTCTACTTAACCGCACCCACCCACCCACCTAAGCACACCTACTTAACCGCACCCACCCACCTACATAAGAACGTCTACTTAACCGCACCCACCCACCCACCTAAGCACACCTACTTAACCGCACCCACCCACCTACATAAGCACGTCTACTTAACCGCACCCACCCTCCTAAGCACGTCTACTTAACCGCACCCAGCTACCCCCCTTAGCACGTGTACTTAACCGCAAACACCCACCCACCCACCTAAGCACATCGACTTAGCCGCACCTACCCTCCCACCTAAGCACACCTACTTAACCGCACCCGCCCACCCACCCTCCTAAGCAAATCGACTTAACCGCACCCACCCACCCACCTAAGCACACCTACTTAACTGTACCCACCCACCCTCCTAAGCACGTCTACTTAACCGCACCCGCCCACCTACATAAGCACGTCTACTTAACCGCACCCACCCACCAACCTAAGCACGTCTACTTAACCGCACCCACACACCAAACTAAGCAAGAACGTCTACTTAACCGCACCCAACCTCCCCTACTCCTACACACCTAATTACCCGCACTCACCTACCCCTACCCACCCTCCCTCCCTCCCACACCCTATTTACAGGCACCGACCCACCGAGTGAAGAAGCATGGTGGACAGCCCATGACTTTCTTGAGACGCATCTTAAAGGACACTGGCCTTGAAGATGCGGATGATCTAGCAAATGTCATGGGTGATAGGGAGTTGTGGCGGTGCAATTTTGTCGAAAAGCCGGCACAGCATTCTTAAAAATGCAGCTGCAATGCAGCATGCCGATCCTAGTAGTAGTAGTAGTACCCGCACCGACCGCCCGAACCTAACAAACACACCCACCCCTAATTGATCTACCTTATTCAGACTCCACGGCAAACATTCTCGGAGCAATCATGCCGTACCAGAAATTTGCAAAAACGGAAAGCGTGGACAGTTTTCGCCAAAACCTTTTTTTACAAGAACCGTTTTTTGATAATAGTTTCCTATAAAATAATGCTAAGAAGTATTTACATCCTAGAACATTCGATAACTATTGTAAATTATTGTAATTAATAGGTAGGTTGCTTTTTTTACCATATATTATTAAATAAATGTGAGATAGTTAGTGCAGTTAGTTTAATTATAATATCGTAAACATCACTGCACAAAAACGCGTTTTACACACCAGATCTTTAAAACATTATCTTTATTCGCATGCGAAAATAAGGGTTATGCCAGAGCCAGCCTAGAGGCCAAGCAAAGTACCGGTAGCCGTAGCAATGCAAGAAGCTAGAAGCTTCCTATTGGGTGCTATTTTTAGATCCTTCCCCCTTTTCTTACCCCCTCATCCGTGCCACCACTGGTTCAGCCAAACAACCCAGGCAGCTCCGTAGCCCATCATTGTTCCAATTCTTCCGGTAGGCTATCATTACGGCTCTCCTAATTTGTTTCAAATTTGTTTCACTGGCATACTTAACATTGTTCCAATTTTTTGAGCTCCGTAGCCCATCATTGTTCCAATTCTCCGGTAGACTATCATTACGGCCCTCCTAATTTGTTTCAAATTTGTTTCACTGGCTTACATAGCATTGCAGGTAGGACACCATTACGTGGCTCCTAATATGTTTCAATTATGTTCCAATTTTGTTTCAACTAACAGAGACATACTAGTGGCAGTA